>JAQIWD010000266.1:0-25830 GCA_034694825.1 Anurida granaria
AATTCCTTGTTAAATTCTTGGAATTTCTTGTTAATTTTTCATATTTTCTTGTAAATTCTTTCAATTTCTTGTAAATTTTTGCAATTCCTTGTTAAATTCTTGCAATTTCTTGTTAATTTTGCATATTTTCTTGTAAATTCTTGGAATATCTTGTACATTTTTGCTATTCCTTGAAAATTCTTGCAATTTCTTGTCGATTTTTCATATTTTCTTGTAAATTCTTTCAATTTCTTGTAAATTTTTGCAATTTCTTGCAAATTTTTGCAGTTTTTAGTAAGTTTTTGCAATTTCTTGTAGATATTTGCAATTTCTTGCAAATTTTTGCTCTTTCTTGTAAACTATTGCAACTTTTCGTAGTTTCTAGTAAATTCTTGTAAATTCTTGCAGAAACTTGAACTTTATGACGGCAAATTGTTGTGAATTATAATCAAGATTCTCACGCTTTCACTTTAGGAAAAGTGAAAGTTTTTGTTTTGCCTTTGCGTTGGGATTTGACAGAAACGAGGTGTTGGGCAGGGAATTTTTGAGAGAATCCGTGGACAGACGCCCCTTTTCCCACTCCGTTCCCAACTCTCGTCAGGGATTGGAACCAAAAATTCGCATTACGAAAAAATACTCCTGGATCTTCTGCCAACCAGAACCAATTTAATTTTCAATTGATTCAAGGATTCACGAACTAAATTAAGAGGTACACTTAAAAGTTTTGGTTGACACTGCTCGCTCCAGCTGCTGGACAGACTGGTTGGGGTTTCGGGTAGGTTCATTCATATTCTTCGCACATTCTCGTCTTTGGCCACCGTCGTTGACCGTCCCACCAGTCACCAGTACACCGTACAGTACACCAGTCTGTCAACACAATCATGGCCCTTGGAAAACCGTTCAAAGTTTTATCTCTAATTGGTCAATCGGACAAGTTCAGCATTTTGCTTACCCATCGAAACAAGGAGGATGCCTTGCTCTTTGAATCAAATGCAGTAGCTCAGCTGAGTAAGTCAACCTTTGACATTTTACTACACCCAAAGATATTTGAGAACCTACACGAGGCTGATGTAATTTGTTCGGATTCTGTTTTTAGCTGCAGCCGAAGTCCAGATTGTCAAGAAGAATTATAAACCCATGATTGATTCATTTTATGGATGCCTTGGAGTTCTTCAATTTTATCCAGGTAAGGTAAAAGCTAGGCGCAGGATTTTAGCTCTTCTAGCATTGAAATTTTCTATGCAAGCAATCAAGTATTACGTTAGTAAGGTTTTATGCACGATACATATAAATGTTTATTGTTATTGCGGCAATCAGGTCCAAATTGGAGAGGTATGTGTTTCAATTTGTCCTCTCCCTGTAATTGGGGAATGTAGTTGGGTCAGATTACATGTTGACCTTGGATATTTAATCTGAAATTTCTTTCTTCTTTGACAGAGGATGATCAGCAGCTGTTTTTGGTCATGGTCAGCGGATGTGTGTCTGTTGGGAAGATTGGCGAATCTGAGATATTCCGACTAACGCAAGCATCCTTCATCAATTTACGAAGTCCAAGTCCGGATGATGATAAAGTTAGCGAGGTACGTCAGCCACAGTACATGTTCATCTACTTGGCTATGCTGCATGATTTATACTGAACGACGAAACATTTTGAACGACGGATAAATTCTCATTACAGGTAAAGAAAGTTTTAAATTCTGGAACATTTTATTTCACTTGGTCTGGATCTGGTGAACCGATTGATCTTACGCTCTGTGAGCAAAAGCGAACTTTTACAAAGGAAACGGATAACAGGTTCTTTTGGTAAGGTACCATCACTATACATAAAGAGTTTCAAACTGTATAATATTGATTGGTACTTTATTTTTAAGGAATCGTACAATGTTTCTACACCTTCTCCGATTCGGTGTGGACTGCAATGATTGGTTACTCAAGGTCACTTGTGGTTCAGTGGAAATTAAGACTGTGTACGCTGGAGTTAAGAACGTCAAAGCTGCCATTGTGTCACGACTCAGTTGCGAGAGGGCAGGAACTCGGTAAAACACGCCAATCCTTTCTTATTCACACGTGAGAATTCAATTAATAATTATATGTTACGAATCCAGGTTCAACGTGCGAGGAACGAATGACGAAGGGCACGTCGCTAATTTTGTGGAGACGGAACAAATCCTCGCAACGGAGTCTGAGATTTCCTCATTCCTTCAGACTCGGGGATCAGTTCCATTATTCTGGGAACAGCCAGGCGTACAGGTAATTGTGTTTACTTTGCTCATTTTTACTTAAATTATGTTGATTTTTGATTAATTTTGATATGAACATACTTCCATGCAGGTGGGATCTCATAAAGTAAGACTTTCGCGTGGACCTGAAGCCTCCTGTTCTGCTCTTTCCAAGCATCTCTCAATCCTCAAGGATCGATACGGGAAACAGGTCATTGTGAATTTGCTTGGATCTAGTCTAGTCGGTGCAAAGGAAGGAGAAGCAACGCTGTCCTCACTTTTTCATGTAAGCACGACTCGTAAATCTCCTACGTAATTGGATGCATTCGGGTGGCGTGTGGAAGATTCCTAACTTGATTATCTTTAGACTCAACATACTACGGATGCAAACCATGCTGATATTCCACACATTCTTTTCGACTACCACCAAGAAGTTCGAGGCAACCGAGGCCTTGACAAATTAGAACACAAGGTTCAACCGTATTTGGCCGAATTTAAATTCTTTTACACAAAGGATGGCACAGTGGACCGGTAATTACGATACAGATTTACGACTTTCGCTAAGATTTTTTAAGGTAGATTTTTTTTGGACAGGATCCAGAATGGGACGATTCGGACAAATTGTTTGGATTGCTTGGATCGTACCAACTGTGTCCAAACTTTTTTTGGTCTCAAGACCCTGGAAGGGCAGTTACGAGCAATGGGTCTCCTGGAAAAGTCTCAAAATTATACACGATTCGAGGAAGTATTTAGACAGATGTGGATCAATAATGGGAATGAAGTTTCTAAAATCTATGCGGGTACTGGTGCTATTCAGGGCAGCTCCAAGGTAAATAATGATTTCAGGAACTGTCCAGCGAAACTTGAGAATGTTTGCTCATTACAATTAAAATTTTGTAGCTCATGGATGGGGCCCGTTCGGCGGCTCGGACAATTCAAAATAATCTATTGGATCAGAGCAAACAGGAAGCGATCGATGTCCTCCTCCTTGGCCATACGTTCAACACGGAGCTAACAAGCTATGCCCGCTCTCTCCTCCCGTCCCACTATTTGCATGGTAAGATTCCAGCCATTCTTTCAAAAATCTGTAATTCCCACATGCAGTGCCTCTCTTCTCTCCTTGCAGCTCCACCGCTCGTGTTGAGAGCAATGGTGAGACGCTGGGAAGACTACACGGTCCAAAAGCCGCTCACAGTCATCGTAGGAACTTACAACGTCAACGGTGGGAAGCATTTCCGCTCTGTCGTCTATAAAGACCTTTCCCTCTCAGATTGGCTTCTGGATGCTGCTAAAATTGCTCGATCTTCTTGTAAGAACCGAAACAGACTTACACCGCAATCGAATCTGACCAATACGGGGGTTCAATCATTTAATTTGTTTTCCAGCCTTGGTCACTCTGGAAGATGACGGGGAACTGGACAGTCCTGGGGATATTTATGCTGTCGGATTCCAGGAAATTGTAGATTTGAACGCTGGAAATATTGTAGCTGCTAGGTGAGTTGGGGTGCACCCAGCATTTAGTATTTTTAAATTCCAAATTTTTGTTACTTTCATCCCTAGCTCTGAAAACAAGAAGGCGTGGGGCGAGGAATTGGAGAAAATTCTAAATCGTGATCGTGGTTATGTCCTCCTCACTTCCCTCCAACTTGTCGGCGTCTGCCTCTACGTTTTTGTTCGTCCGCAATTGATTCCCCACATCAAGGACGTGGCTACGGATTCTGTTAAAACGGGTCTTGGGGGTGCTGCTGGTGAGTTTAAAAGCGTTTCTCTCAAAACTTCATGATGGGAAAATTGGAAAATGGGTACCTTACAGGAAATAAGGGTGCTGTTGCTCTTCGCGTCGTCGTTTACAGCACTTCCATGTGCTTCGTTTGTTCTCACTTTGCTGCTGGCCAGTCTCAAGTCAAGGAAAGATGCGACGATTATTCGGAAATCAAACGAAAAGTTCTTTTTCCAATGGTAAGTTTCACCAACGCTTTCCTAAGGGATTCATGTATTCATATCTACGTTTAACTTTTCCAGGGTCGAAGCTTGGAGTCACACGATTATATTTTCTGGTGCGGTGATTTCAATTTTCGGATCGATCAGGACAGAGAGGAAGTGAGGGAGAACGTCGGGCGTCAGGATTGGCCTGCCCTTCTTCAAAAGGACCAACTAAGCATGGAACGAGAGAGAGGGAACGTCTTTGAAGGCTATCAAGAAGGAGAAATTAATTTTGCCCCTACCTACAAGTATGATTTGTTCTCTGAAGATTATGACACGAGTGAAAAGTGTCGGGTGCCGGCTTGGACGGATCGCGTTTTGTGGCGCCGTCGGACGCCTCTAAAGGAAAACTGTAAGGACTAAGGAGTGATCTGTATTTATTACAATTTACAAACTGATCGCCACCTCTACCTTGTAGATGAGCCTCCTGACTGGAACCCTGGAAAATGTCTCCACTACGGTAGAGCAGAATTGAAACAAAGTGACCATCGTCCTGTCGTCGCTGTCATTCAAGTGGATGCTTTTGGCGTGGACGAGAAGAGGCGGGATCAAGTTTTTAGTGAAGTCATCAAGCAATTTGGTCCACCGGATGCAACTGTCATTCTTGGCTCCGAAGATTCCTCGGTTTTCTACTGTGAGGATGCCGACGAGATCATTCTTCATGAACTTTCGGGCTGCGGTGATGTTATCCTGGTCCGTCACTTGGGTGAAGAGCTCTGGGTCACTTTTAGTGATGGGTTAGCAGCTCTGGCTGCTAGCAGACTCCAAACAATCCAGGTTTAGCAGCGATCTATGTCTTCCTGTTACCAATTTATTTCAGTTAAACACATTGTTTTAAATCCAAATTCAGGTGGGTAACTACATTGTGCATATCAGACTCAAGACAGAGGACTGGAAGAATCACTTGGAAAAGGAAATGGCTCTATGCATCAACAATAACATTCCACTCCTCCCCTCAAGCTACAACAACAACTCGGTTCAGTTGAAAACTTGCGTGGATCCTATTGAAGGTTCGCACGCAGTTGGACAAACTAGTTGGGTATTCTTCAGAATTCATTGAATTTGTGAATTTTCAGATTACGGCGTCGAGACTATGCAGCATACGAGTCTGTTGGGATCTGCACCTCCATCCACCAACACCAAGGATGGAAAACCACCTTCACGCCCACCTCCCCCACGGTCACCTGCCACGGAAAGGAAGCTCATGCTAAACGTAAGACACATTTAACTACAATTACCTCAACTGGGTTTCAAAAAGTGTCAATTAACAATCTGCAATTTGTGACGTGTAGGATGGGGGAAGTGGACCTCCGTCAGCGATTTCCTCAAACCGGCAGTCACCAACTGAGCCTTCTCTCCCTGCCAGGGTCTCTCCACTTCCGGCACCAATGACCCCAACCCGCGTCTCACCAACTCAAGCCCACCCACCCGTTCCGCCGCGACAAAGTTCCACTCAATCCGACCCCCCGACACCCCAAGATTCACCAACTAGATCTCAGGCCCACCAGCCCAACGTTCCATCGATTCCACCACGGGGGGCTGGACTGCCTCCCGTTCCCAGCAGAGCTGGAAATGGTGCTACTGCAACTACCAATTTCCCACCAGTCCCATCGAGGCAAGGTGGACCTCCTCCTATACCCGCACGACAAGGAGGACCTCCCCCCAGTGGTGGGATCATTGCCCCAGCAATCCCACCGAGGAAATAGGAGGATTCCAGACTGGAATTTCCAGTCAAATCCAGTCCCTTCTTCTCCAGCATTTGAATCCGGAATGAACATTCTCAACTACTAAGGATAAAGTCAGTTCCATTCCATTTCCAAGGTCAGTTTCCGATATAATTTAAGGGTTAAGGGATTCTTAACTGGATGACGTACCTACTTAAACACCCACTAGCCTTTGATTATTCTCTAATTATGATTACGTAATTTTGTCAGTCGTTTAAATCCCCTGAAATTCCTACATCTCTCTAATGGAGAATTTCCGGTATTTCAATTCCTTTGACCTTACGCCTGATTAATTAATTTTGTTCCGAAACCGGAGTTCTTGTCGTGTGATCAATTCCTGAACAAAACCTTAGTACTTAGAATTAGCATGTTAGATTTTCTCTGATCTCTGAAAAGCTGAAAAAGATTATACAAAGAATTAATTCACTAGATTAATGAATGAAGCTTTGAAAGCTCTCTATTCCATATTCCAAAAATTCAATTCGTAGCTTATATCCGTAGCATTTAAAAAGAAAGAAACGTCGAAATTAAATGAAAATCAAGCTTGAGATCCTCAAATTAATTTCTGGAATTTTTACTTCCTTCTCTTGATTAATCATTTTCACTTATCACAAATTATCTCCCGGATTAACTGAATGGGTTACTTTGATACACTTGGCACAATTAGTTTTCCAGGCGGCCTGCCTGGAAATCATCAGTCTCTCTCAGTTTGGTCCTGCAGGGTTCTAACGTCGGGTTTTTGATTTCTCAGAACTCGAATGACCCTTTGACCTCTCACCTTTCTTGTGTCTAAGAAAAAGGAGCAGGAAATTAGACCGTGAAACGGAAAGAGAAAATGCCTGTGGGGTTTTACTTTTTCTTTTTGGACGACTTCTTTTTGTGCGAGGAAGAGTGAGAGCGGTGTCTTTCGTCTTCACTTCCGGAATCATGGGAATCTGAAGAATATTTTGACCGTTTCTTAGATTTTGAATGACGTTTCCTATGTGGTTCCTCTTCAGAATCCGAATCCGATTGTACCCGTTTCAACTTTTCCGTTCGACTCCGAGGAGAGACTGCGTAGAAGGAATTCATGAAACTTCTAAAAGAATCTTAAAATCTTTTAAGTTTTTACTTACTTCTTGCAATTTCTTCTACTTCGTCATCAACATCGCTTTCAGATCCAGGGGAGGCCGCGGCTGGTGACTTTGCCTTGTGAATCTCAGCAATAATTTCAACCTCGTTGGACTCTGCTGTAAAAAGTAGGAAATTAGTCCAATATTCTAATAATTGAAGCAATATGGTGCCCATCAGCATACCTATAGGAGGAGACGGAACAGGTGCTGGTGTCTCAGTTTTTGCCTTCATTTTCTCCAAGAAAAGAGCTGCTCGTTTCCGACGCTCGGCCTTCCGACGGATTTCCTCGTCATCCTTATCCAGGTCCCTGTTTTGTCCATTCTGATCATGGGGTTCTTCCATGCTTTTCCCACACGGGGGTTGAAGAGGTGCCAAGATCAGAGGTCCCTCAACCCTGGGGATTCCCAGAGCCGGAGCTGGAAAGGGCGGTGTCACCGTTTCAGCTGCGCTTAGAACTTTCACCCGGTTTTCCAGTGTCCTCTTCCGGAGCTGCTCAATTTTGTCTATGAGAGCTGGCGGGAGAGTTGCCATACGGTTGATGGCGTCTGGAAAGGAAGCAACAAAACGGTGATGAAAATAGTATGGAAATGACAATTGAAGGAAACCTTACTCGCATGGTCTGGCGGTGGTGGCTTGGGAGGTACGGAAGACGGTCTTTGCGCAAGATTGTTCTCTGGAGAATGATTCAGTGAGGGTTCGGATGCCCCAGCGCCTGTAGTGCTCTCCTCGGAATCCGAGTCCTTTGTATACGGGACGAATCCTCCGGATATAACCGCTCCAACTTGATTTGCCTCAAAATTCTGCTTGCAAAATATGTAGTACCAGTGGTGAGGATCGGCTGGGTTCAAAAACTTGAATCTTGTGTCACCTTAGTAATCAACATCCGATTAAACACTTTCACATCGGAGATACTGAAGGTGGTTATATTTTAGGTCAGGTCAGGTCAGGTCAGGCGACGGGAAGGTTGGATTGTAGAATTTTTAACCATATTTCGTTCATTGGTTTATTATGGTGGTATTCTTGGTCTTACCCTTTGTGCTTGCTAAAGATTCAAAAGCGGGTCCATTTTTGACAACGTAGTGAGCCATCTTCTCAATAATTACTTGAGTTTCACCACTCGGTGGAACTCGAGTTCGAGAGGATGGGAGCTCTGCTCCCAAGTTTGCATCCTGCTTTGTCCCTAGTTGTCGAATGGATTGGACGACCTCCTCCGCTTCCTCTGTCAATGGTTGTTCCATTTCTTGAATTTTGGATACAAGAGCCGAGTAGGCGCTCGGACCGGTGGCTTTGTACTCCGAAATCCGACTTGCCTAGTTTGAATAACAAAGTTAAATTCCAATGAATTGCCCGCCGTGTGGAAATTATTCACCTAAAATAATAAAAAGTATCTTTACTTTTGTTTCAGAAGTAGTTGAAGCAGGTTTAGTGACGAGACTCGGATGAAGGTAGTGATCCTCGTCCTCACTATCGGATGCATCTGCAATAAAATAGTAAGACCAGGCGTTAGACATAGAAATCTTAAGACTGGCCAACTTCCTGTTTCAGCGCAGGAGGAAGAACTAGTTGCTTTTTTCAATTTGCGCCATCATGACATGAAAAATTGACCACCGAGGGTAACTTATTTCCTTCGACCTCTTACCAATGGCTACACCCTGAGTAGTCCTCAATCGTGCTTTCCAACTTCCTTATGCCGCCTGTGCTGTAGAGTACTCAATTTTAGTCTGATAAGAGAATAGATTATGTGAGGTGAACTGAGATGTTAAGGAGACAGGGACACTTACGAGGTGTTCTTTCATCTTGAGAGGCCCTTTCAGGTGGCTTGTACGCATTCGTCTTGAGGGCAGCGACCAAATATTTATAGTAAGGATGGAGCTCATCATTGAATGTCAGGAAGTTGAACAGGGAGTTCGTTCCCTGCTTCGTCTTTAGTATAATTTCCATCTGCGTACCGTGACTAGCAATGAACTTGGCCGTTTTCTCAATCACCGCATGACTTTTCATTGTCTGTGGCTGTAAAAGAAACAATCAGGAAGTTGGTTCATACAGTTCGTCTCATTCACTAGTTATAAGCAGAAATTAGAAAAAAACGCACAAGAATGAGATCGGGCGGAAGGTAGAGACCAGCTGGGGGTGCATAGACGTAATCTCTGGCGGACATTCGGAAGTCTTCGGATTCTTTTTCTTCTGGTTCTGGAGAATCGTATGAATACTCAAACATGGCATACGTCCGGGAACTCCGATCTTCAATAACCTCATCCTTTATAGTTGTACCTAGAAAATGGTTTGGTTTGTAATAGAATACACTTGAAAATGGTTTGGTTTGTAATAGAATAAACAAGTCTTAATCCAAAATCCAATTACTCACTCACCTCTTCCGTTTCTAAGCTCGGAAACACCCAATTCTTCATCATCCTGGCAATCCCGATACCTTTCTAGGTCACACAATCTTTCCATTTCTAATTCATCTGGATCCGTATCGGCGATAAGAGTTCCTGTTGTTAATGGCTCACACGCGTTGGGGTCCACCAGAGCACCACGCCCATCATATCTAAAACAAAGAGTTTATCGTGAAATGAAAAGTGATTGATTTAACCACAGGCCCAGGCAATCCACCAAGAAAACAAACCGATCAATAAGAATGGACGAGTCTCCCAATAGTGGAATCAAATGACGTCCATCTTCTATCCATTGCGATCGCTCATCATCTCGGTAAATGTTGGAGGCGTAGCCAAATACAAGAAGTTCGTCCAATTCCTCTTGTGAACATGGTACTTCCATATTAACTGTTTATCAAAAGGCAGGGAGGCAAAAATCCACTCTCCTTCGGTACAAAGTTCATCAAATCTGAAAACAGAATAGAGCACATAATTATTTCAGGAACGTTAGAATCTCGAACTAAGAACTATCAAATCAAAACGCTTCCTATCAGTGGTCAGGCACTGACGACGACAAGAGATAAGGAGACAAAAGGTTACTCCCACCAAAGCAAGCAATTGAAAATCCATGAAAGTGGTATCCTTATGTATGAAATTGATGAGTCATGCAACCTAAGATTAATTTGATTCATTCTCATCACGCAGCTAACCTGCGGCCCTGCCTGCGTGTGTGCCTTGTGCAATGTTTTTAAATGGGAGAGAGCAACTAAAATAATGCATGGCGATGGCCTCTTACTCTTACCTTATTGAAGGGTTAGGAGATTCTGGGTACGCAACCAATTAAATCTCTACTAATTGATTAATTAGACCTCACTCACGACAACTAATCAACTTTCAAGTGATGAAGGACAAAGGGAGGAGAGGTACCCTTGTATCCCAATTTGCAACTTAACTTTTGAAATGCGTCGAATTCTCAAATCGTTTCTTCTAAACGCAGAAACCAGATGAATATAAAAACAGAGAAGAAGGAGGGTTGTGGCCTTTACCCACACCAAAGCAACGCTGTCAGACTTCAATTATTTTAGAAATCACAATTTTAATTTTGACAGTGTAATTTAATTACTCAAAATGACAGTTTAATAATTTTACAACTTTACAAATTTAATAACCTGGTACTCAACTACTAATTTACCTCTCATGACTGCAATTTGGATCACTTCATTCATTCATTTTATGCAAAAAAACAAACATTTATTTTCGCACGCTTCTAATATAAATCCTTTGGTTGTGCTCTCACTGGTATTCCGACTAATCTTACGATACAAATCTCATTGTTACATACAATTCTTACGGTAAATATCTTATAGGGTACAAATCCTCGGTTCTTAGTACAGATCACTACCTGCTCTAAATCTGTTAGACCTAAATTCTGTCAACCCCCGTAATGCTATGTTCTGAACGAAATTTCCTCAAACCCCCACCCACCGAGGGTTCTTGTCGTGCTTACACCATACGGATTCAGCACTTTCCCTCTGGGCTCCTGAACTCCCTCATTTTTCGTCAGTTTTTCTCTGCTTACACCAGCTTATCGGCCAAAAAACTAATAGTAAATTAAACTTAATTGAATTTTTAATATATTTAGGAGTTATTGGGTTAAATGAGTAAATTACAACATTAGATCAGAAAAATAATTTAATTAATAACAATTTATTTTTATTTATTTAAACGTGGCAGCAGTGTGAGATTTGAGGGGTGCGTGTTGTGACCGGCTGCTAGGATACACACAGAGTTCCTCCATTCATTTCAATTTCAATTCCCTTTGTCTCTCCTCCTTTTTTCCTTCATCCTTCCATCCTCACTTTTCCTTTTATAATCATATCATCATCGACTGGGAAAGGGATCACTCACGCCACACAAGACAAGACAAGACACTTTACACAACAATTAATCAATTACACCTACGCTTACTACCTTACCTACGTCACAAATTGATATTCTTTTTTTTAACCGAAACGCCTTCTTACCAACGAGATATCCTTCATTTCATTTATCCGGTTTCAAGGGAACTCACCGAATCGAAATTATGAGTGATAAAAATCTTTTAAACAACAATCCAATTGTACCCCCTGTTAATGGGATCACTGCCAATGACCAGACATTAGAAACTGCATCTGCAGAAGCCAGGACTACCAACCATGTACTCCAAGTAATTAAAGTAAGGACTCTTCCTCATTTTTAATTGTGGTCGTAAAAGCTAAAGAAATTTGATCTGTCTAATTCTTCATTCATGGTTTTCATTGTTTAGGAAAGTAAGGTTGGACGGAGGACTAGTAGAATACGATCTCGTTCCTTATCAGCGTCCTCAACGGACTCTTACAGCTCGGGTAAGGTCACCTATTTATCTCGTGTCTTATTCTCATTTTAAAGGTTAGGAAGAAGAGGGACTTGGTTTTTAGCGTGTTCAAGGTCAAATCTCTCTTGTCTGTCTAGCCGGCATTTGATTCCAAGATCCCTCATGGTCACGGTATACAATGCAATGAGGAACATAATTTTTGGCAATTTTTCAATTCTGGGTCTCAATATTTAAATTTTAAATTGTTTACTTTAAAAAGTTTCACACATTTTGAATCGATTGTTTACTCTTCCGAGACTCAGGCCACAACAATGGCACGGAGTGGTACGAACGAAGCGGCCGAACTCTGTTTTTAGGCAGCATTAAATATTAATTGAGGAAGGCCGCAATAATTTTTATAGGCCGTGCCCTCAAGTTCGACGCTACGTATTTAGGAAACTTGTTTCTAAGTTCAACTATGGACGCAAGTGTGGTTGAATTGAATTGTATGTGTTTAGTTTAAGTGCCCTTGCCCTTGTTAGAGGTCTAATGGACACCACACGAGCTCCTTTTGATTTTTTTATTAACTTTATGTCCTGAATGAGGAAGGGACCCGGGATGAAAGGGAAAGGCGACGACGACGCTTTGTCTTCTTTTAATAGTCATAAAATTTCTTTTGTGGCAATTTAAACTTGGCCTTCCCATCATCTTAATGTTTTCAAAGGATCATAAAATCCTTATGCAGCGTCTAAATCTCATGATCAAGGATAAATCTAATTATATCAATTTCAAATGTTAAATATTAACTTACTTAATGCCTTATTTTCTGATGTGCGATTTTTATAAGTAAACTTTGAATCCATCAATCCATTTTACTGCGCCGGCCAAGGTATTCCCACCAATAAATTTCTCCCATTTGGTATTATTTCGATATCTCAAAAACTTCCCCAAATGATGTCCAAAAGTTAAATTTATACCTTGAGATTTTAAGTTTCATATTTTTAGACGCACGCTCCTATCCATTATGGACCAATTTTATAGCAATTCACCTGCGGTTGCATGATTGCATGCCTAACTTCAATGCCTCCCAACTTTATGTTTTAATCAAAGGCGTTGTGATTGGAGTGAATCACTCTAGGGAATAGAACGAATACCCTTCATGATTATCATTACAAAGCGCCCATTTCTCTCTTTTCAAGTATTCAAAGCTTCGAGGAGAGTTAAAATTAGCTTCTTCATTTTTCTTTGCTAACTTTCCAAGAGTATTCTTGCTATATAAAAATGCTGAACACTAAATTTCTGCCTCCCAGTAACCAAATTCAGGTTTCTAGTTCCGTGACTTTGAATGAGTTTCCGTGAATCCATTCTACTGGGAAACCTTACTCCATGAATTCCGTTTTGATGAGAAAATTGGAGTAAAAAAAACTGGAGCGGAAACTGCGATGGGAGATAAAGTCAAAAGCAACAACAATTCTTGATTCTGGAATTATGATTCCGAAATTGTGGTTTTTTGACAAAAGTTTTTTCCTGGAAAAAGTCCTTGTCAAATGACATGCTCATTGTTCGCTGACGGTTGTGGGGGAGGTCTCCTCCCCCTCGGATGTCATTCTGGAATGTTTAGATTGAATGTTGATAAACATCCAGTAGCACTTTTATGCTTTCAGCGTTAATGGGATCTTGGGAAGAAGACGTGGGATCGAAAAACCAAGTAGCCAGCCAAGGTTATCTTCTTCAGTGTTTCTCCGGAGGGGTGATGGTGGTGGTCGTGGTCGTGACTATGGATAAAGTCGTAGAAAAATCAGGTTTCTAGTGGGTAGTATTCCGGGACGCTGCTGCTGCCTACCTAGACCTAGTAGCTCGCTAGTCACTTTTTTCCCACAGTCTGACTGAGTCTGCCTGGGCCAGAGCCAAAACTAGAGTAAATCCATCGATCCTGGCTCACTCCCTTATCTTCCGCATTGGAGGAATCACATTCCCACCTACATACTTCCCAACTTTGATACCCGTCCTCTTGTGTATTACCCGAATTATTCGACACTCCAGAAATCCACATTACATCCATCCCGGACGTGGGAGTTTGGTGTGGAATTAGTGAAAGTTTTATTTTAAATGGAGGAGCAGGATGTCGGCGTAAGTTTTCATAAGCTCAAATTTCTCTTCCCTTTTTATTCCCTTTGAAGACAGATGAGGTCATGGGTCACACTCAGAGTAAATTCTGGCGCAGGAAGATACGACAATGGGACTTCAAAGTGATTTGGAGTGTCCTCAAAGCGTTTTCCCCTACTTAATCCCTTTAGAGTGTCCAAGTGTTGTTTGTGGTCGTGAATCGTGATCAAAGGGCTAAACCTAAATAAGCTTCTCTTTTTACTATTGTTCTTCCAAACTCTTTTATGGACGGATTACTTTAGTTTGGGAAGCGACGCTTTTTGTTATGTCACCGCCAGTAAAAACTAAACGGCAGGCGCCGCTGTTGCTGATGCTGACCGTGACCGTGGTTATTGTTGTCCTGTTCCAAAGTTTTCCGAATGTCGTGATGGATTAATGATTTGTTGTCTTGTTTTTAGTCCCACCACTCTTAACCCAATGGAAATGGTTATTTCCAAACTATTTGAAACCAAGTCACGTCATTCCCGTTGTTTTCTGGACAATTGAGAATAACGGTTTGATTTATTTCCATTTCCAATAAGGTGACCTTTGGAATTTTTAAATGCGGCCCTTGTGTTTTATTTACTAAAATAACGGGAATTGATTCCGTCCAAGATTGATTGGAGAAGAGGATCGATTTCCAATTTGGTTAAATTTATAATTCAGCACCTAATTTCCCAGTTTCTGCGTTTTGTTTTCCCAAAGTGTGATCCTGACTGATGATGTAAGAAGGGGGTGGGTTGCTTAGATTTTTGTTCCAGCGTTTTGGTTTGACCTTTAGGTTCCCGAAAGCCTCCATGCTCACGCTGGACTTCCATTCAAGGAAAAGCATCGCCGCCGAGCAAGTCTTCCGATTTCAAGTCGCTACCTGTTGGAAGCGGGGCCTGGACGGAAAGGCGGAGACTCACGACGTGCTTCCATCGCTTCCATTGGATCTAATTCTTGTACAGTCTCATTTGCCGTAGAGTGATTTTTATTGGTAGCTTTAGAAACTTAATGTTCCTTATTGTATTGTCACCTCCCGAGTCACATAAAATTAAATGGGGGGACAATAAAAGGTTATTAGGTTACCAAGTGATGGGAAAAACTAATGATGGTATTATTCCTTTTTCTTCCCTTCCAGCGTCCTACACTGGGAGTAGTTCGGAAGACGAGGATGTCAACCCAAGGGAAAAGGAACAACGCTCATCCCGTGGACATACTGACTTTTGTGTCAGGAATATTGAGCTGAAGGCATTTGGACGTCGGGAAATTGAAATTGCTGAGCAAGGTAAGGAAGTTTGGTCCAGGTGGGTGGCGGTGATGATTTTGGAGAAGCTGAGCTTTCTATTTCGAATGTTTCGAAGAAATGCCTGGAATCATGGCGCTTCGGAAAAGAGCTTCAGATGACAAGCCACTCCGTGGTTCAAGAATAGTGGGATGTACTCACATCAATGCTCAGACAGCTGTAAGTGTCCTTAACGTCTCATCCCCCTTTTATACTCGTCTCAATCACTTCAGTCCTCTGGCTAAAAAAAGAAAAGATCCGAGGACATGTCGTGAAGTCGTATTAAGGGCCATTAAAATTTAATAGTCGGAATCAAGTGGCTGGGTTAATGGGATAATGAAATTAAAAGTACTACAAGAACTTTTCCTCATCTCCTTCCCTTTTATGGATGTAGGGACTGAAGGGATATTGTGCGTTCAGGACTATTGACTTTTCAAAATAAAAACTAAAAACAGCATCACATTTTCATATGAAAGGAGCTGGAGCTCTCATATTTTCGCTCTGTCCGTCGGTCCGTCTCGATTTCGACCTTAGGAAGGACTGAATTCAGTTCTGTTTGCGGATATCCCGTATTCTGAATAGTTAAGCTCCAAAAGTTGTTCCTCTCTATTGGATTGGACGAGTCACATTTTAGACAATGACCCTTGACTTTCCCTTTTCTCCAGTACATCCGACCATGACTTGACTTTCTCCAGGAATTTGACCATTCATTACCCCAACCTTCAACCATTATTCGACATCGGGCAAAAGGGTCACCTCGTAGGCTCCTTTTCGTTACACCATGGTTTTTGGTCCATTCTACTTTAAGTTGTTGCCTCTTTGCTAGAGTTTGTTGGCAATCTCCCCGAGAACACTGAATGCCTCATTAGGGACAGGCCCATTAATTCATGCGTCAACATTCACCTCACTCTCACGCTTGACATTCATTAGTATTGACTTGTAAGGGTCTCAGGAGAGGGTACACAAAGTGAATCCATTTATAAGGTCAGAGGTTAAAGGAAAAGTGCTTGACTCCTATCTCCAGTTCCAGCATCCCCGCCGTCCCCTGCCAGCGTTTCCTTCCTCTCACTTAATCCAATTTAATCCAGTGTGCAGATATTTGGGAGTATAATTAGTTGCCTCTCGTTAATGAAAACTGGCATAAACCCGACTCCCCTCTTCTAGTTTTTATTAAATTTGTTCCTGAACGTTAATTCTTGACGATACTTGGTTTGCTCTTTACGTCCCACCACTTATGCCCCTGGAATTGTGTAAGGATTGATACGGGCTATGAAAAATAATAATTGAGGCTATTTGGAATCATGCACAGAAGCGTCCTAATTGGACCGTAGCTAATTTTTATGAATCCGGATTATGCTCACTCACGAATCATAAAACAAACTCACTTTAATTCCCTCTAATTTTCAGGTATTGATTGAGACATTGAGTGACCTCGGAGCACAGGTTCGATGGGTAAGCGGCGTGGTGGAAACTCCTACCGACAATTTGTGGGTACTACATTTAATAACCATAATTTTGGGTTTTGATTCTAGTCGGCGTGTAACATTTACTCAACCCAGAATGAAGTGGCTGCCGCCTTGGCTGAAGCAGGTAAGGGATTGGACGTCACTATTCCTGGAGTGACATTTTGATACGGGATAGATTGAAGGGTATCCAATTTCTTAAGGCTCACAGTCGTTCTTATTGTACTTCTTCCAGGATTTCCCGTATTTGCATGGAGGGGTGAAACCGAAGAAGATTTCTGGTGGTGCATTGACAAGTGCGTCAATGCTGAGAACTGGCAACCAAATATGATTCTGGACGATGGAGGTATGAATGATGGGAGCACCAGTTCTTATTCGTCCGTTTCTCTTATGACAGTAGCCAAAGAATGTTAACGTCAATCGTGCTTCTTTTTACGTCCACCAGGTGACGCAACGCATCTTATGCTCAAGAAATACCCTGCCATGTTTAAGCTCATCAAAGGTAAGTCCAACGAACAATTGACGAAACCGCAAAGAATTCGGAGAGGAAATAATTGTGAATATTAATTAACTAATCTCATAGGGATCGTGGAGGAAAGCGTGACTGGGGTTCATCGACTCTATCAGCTCTCTAAAGCTTCCAAGTTGAGCGTACCAGCTATGAATGTGAACGACTCGGTGACTAAAACTAAGTTTGATAATTTGTACAGTTGCAAG
The DNA here is from genome assembly GCA_034694825.1 of Anurida granaria. Classification (NCBI taxonomy): domain Eukaryota; kingdom Metazoa; phylum Arthropoda; class Collembola; order Poduromorpha; family Neanuridae; genus Anurida; species Anurida granaria. Next base: position 17,318 of record JAQIWD010000266.1, read on the forward strand.
GAGTCCATAGTGGACAGGTAAAGGACTCAATTGGAATTTAGAATGTCAATTATGGTTGGCTAACACTGGAGGCTTAATCGTAATCCCTTCTTGCTCTGTTTTCTGTTTAGTTTGAAGCGATCAACGGATGTAATGTTCGGAGGGAAGCAGGTCGTTGTTTGTGGTTATGGGGAAGTAGGGAAAGGGTGCTGTCAATCTCTAAAAGGTCTTGGATGTATAATCTCCGTTACTGAAATTGACCCAATTTGTGCTCTCCAAGCATGGTACGCCCCTTTGCCTTTTAATTGGAATCACTTACTACCTTCAAATTAATAATTTGATACTTTTGAACTCTTTAGCATGGACGGATTTCGTGTGGTAAAGTTGAATGAAGTCGTGAGGAATGTGGACATTGTGATTACGGCTACTGGGAATAAAAATGTGGTGACAAGGGAGTATATGGAGAAGATGAAAAATGGGTGTATCGTCTGCAACATGGGCCACTCGAATACGGAGATTGATGTCGTAAGTTTAGGAGGATATCCGGAGGATGCGGAATATAAATCACCTCCCCCTCTGCGTGGCTTCTATTCTATCCGTTTACCATATTTTTAAATTGGATTATGGGATTATGGTGTATATTTTGGGACAGGGGAGTTTGAGGACGCCTGATTTAACATGGGAGAAAGTTCGATCCCAAGTTGATCACATCATTTGGCCTGATGGACGTCGCATAATCCTAATAGCAGAGGGTCGACTTGTGAACCTGACTTGTTCCAGCATTCCATCCTTCGTGGTCTCCGTTACAGCTGCCACGCAAGCGTTGGCACTCATTGAACTCTTCAATGCTCCACAGGGTCGATACAAGTCTGATGTCTACCTTTTACCAAAGAAAATGGGTATGGCTGGGTTTAGATTTCAGAATGTCTGGCTTCCTTGTCCCTTGGAAGTTGAGTGTGGTAATTAAATTCCTTTGTTTTTTTTATTTCAGATGAGTATGTTGCAAGTCTCCATCTGCCTACGTTTGATGCTCACTTGACAGAACTAAGTGAGGAGCAAGCAAAGTACTTGGGACTAAACAAAGCGGGCCCCTTCAAGCCCAACTACTATCGGTATTAGGAGTTAGGTAGACTCCACTTTTAAAAGGAACTGAGGGAGAAGAGCAAAGTATTAAATTGAGTTGCCTTAGCTGAGTCATTCCAAAAACTTAAAACTAAACTACTACAAATTTCACACTAGAACATGACAGGAGGGTCCTGGACATGACTGGAGAATGTAAATTCTCCATGAGCATGAACCTAACCTTGTAACCATAATAAATATTAACTTGGAAACTAATTTGAGCAAGTTCCTCTGCCTCTGACTTGATTCTCTTTATTCACTCAACCTCAATTGAGTTAAGGGCAACTCTACTTAATCCTCAAAACTTTCTTCTAATTAAATCCCTCCCTCTCTAATTATTAAATTATAAACAAACTTTATATAGGTAGAACAGGAGTAGGAGTAACTTCGTAATCTTGGGTTATACTTCCAGAAAAGTTGGCAAGACTTCTCCAATTGCCAACATACAAAATAAAATGGATGCCCATCTCTACATCTCATTTGCTGTGAGAACCTTTTCGTTCCAGCGTTCTACGACTACCAATCTTACCCTGAACGCTTCGAACTGTCAGAATATACTTATAGTCCAATTTATTAGTATTTACGAAATAAGTCAAGATGGTCAAGGGATTCTACGTCATCCTCTGATGGAGGTCGAAAATTCCAGTACCAACTGCCGCTGGTTTCCCAACCACGAGTCGAGCGGAAGGATTTTGTAGTTCATCTCTTCTTCCTGAAATTCCATTACGAAGATTCAGATGACAACCTCCAATGCTTAGTTTCTATGTAACATACCTCCAAGTGTCGCGTCTCGAAGGAAAGTGACAACCGTTTCAAAACTCATTTGATGGAGTGGGCTGGAAGAAGACTCGATACCAAACCTATTGAATGGTCTATACGTCCCTGAGCAAGTCATGTAGTCTGCGATGAGCGTAAGATGGCGCTTGTCCAGGTCAATCCCATAGGCTTTGAACACATCAGTCATTTCCTAATCAAATGAAAATAAGCGACAAGTTTCAAGAACAGCACCGTAAGCGTTTAAGCACATTTCCAGATGGCCATCAGCCTAATTTTACCTTGACAATAACACGTGAGGCTGCTTCTATCCCGTAGTGCTGAGCCATGATGTGAATGTTGTTGCAATGGAGTCTGTTCAAGTCCAGGAGGGAGCGGTAACCCGCCATTGCCAGGATATTGATCCCTTCCGTCTTCAACGCCAAGGGCTCTTTAGCCCCGCCCGTAACAAAAGCACGACTAATGTCCGTAACTTGATGAATCACAGCTCTCCCTGCTTCTGCCTTCAAAATTGATCCGATATTCACCCGTTCCCCCAAAAGTGGAACCTGGGGGTTTTTAGAAACAAAATTAGTAAAGTAAGGTGTTAGTATTCCAAGTTCAGCCATCCTTCTCCTTACCCTAAGGCTTAGCGTGCAGCTCTCCTCGTTGATACGGTCAAAGTCATAACCTTCAATGAAGGGGTCCATGGCGAGCACTGTTGACAGTCGGCTCTCGTAGCTGTCCGCGGAAATCCGAAACTTGTCCGTGTCCTGCTCAAGATTGCACAAAATTACTGAATTGAACAAACGCAACTGCCTTTTTGAACCTTACGTAATTCGTCTCTTGATTTTCTTCCCGAGGTCCCTTGGACCCTTCATCCTCATCTCCTCCAACCCGTGAGCGGGAAGGGATTTTTGGCTTCACTTCGATTTCTCCAGAGGAACTCATTCCAGTTTTTCCAATTTCTGGTCCACCTTCGTCAATGTTCTCATCTTCCTCGAGCACTTCAATTCTCTCCTCCTCCTCAGGTGCATCATACTCGGCTTCGCCCTGTTTCTTTTTTCGAGTCTGTTGCGTAGCATCTGCATCCTCTACGTCCGGCTCTTCATCCGAGCTTTGGTGACCTTCTCCAGTTCCAGTCCTTTCTGCTTCCTCAAAAAGGCTCTTCCCTAGTTCCGGATCCTCGTTCTCATCTCCTTTGTTGCCATCCATTACTTTCCAACGTCCCTTCCGACTCTCGTGTCCCTCAACGAGGGCAGCACGGCTCATTTTAGAAATGCGTCGCAGGGAGGGAATCAAGCGATGCCGGAGGAATCCCTTCTCAAAATACTTGAGGACATTGGCAGGCTTAACTCCAAACTTGTGCTTGTATTCAGATCCAGTGAGAAAGCGGAATTGGAGGGTAAAGTGTCGATAGCCTTCCGTAGGGTCCAAACTCTCTGTAACGTGGACTTCCTGGAGTACTTGGGCCAACGTCACTCGAGTCAGTTTGAGTCGAAGGGCTTCTGCTTGGGCTCCAGTCACATGTGGGAGGAACGGAATGTCCATACTCGGCGTTTTGATATTGGCGGATGCAACCATCAGGATTTCTCTCAGTCTCGGAATCCCGAGTGTCACGTTCATTTCACCACGACCAGCAAAATGGAAAGTGTTGAGGGTCATCTGGGTCGAAGGTTCACCAATTGACTGAAATCAAACCGAATTGAAAAAATTACTTCCCTCCTTACATCAATTTCACTACTGGTACAAATGAGCAGAAATGTGCAAAATGTGCCTGTTACCTGCCCTGCAAGAACTCCTACTGCATCACCTGGGCTGCTCAGTGCTCTCATAGCCTTGTAGTAGAGAACGTTCTTGAGTTGTTCCATGGCCTTCTTACGTCTCACACCCGTTTTCCCGACTTGCGACAAAAAACGATCCAAGATGCCCTGGAGAGCCTCAGAAATGGAACCATAATTGGAATCGGGGCTGAGGCGACTTAGAACTGGGTCTGGACATGTTCCTCCCGTTTCCTCATACCTGGAATTCCAAATTTCATATTCTGAAACCAGTTAACAAGTCTCAAAATGCTGAGAATAATTCAATCCACACCTGCTGCGTTGCTCCGGACGTAAATCCCTCCAGCGACGGATAAGATTTTCAGCCTTACGGGTCCGACCTGTCACTGGGTTGAATCCAGTGACAGATTTTAGATGGAAAGCATTCCCATTTTCTGCAAAGTATTTAAGCGAAGGACTCATGCGACCCTTCTCCAGTGGACTCCCATTCAGATTCACCCAACCAGTCAACTGGAGAATTTGACATTAAAATATGGAAAAGCATCAGAAAAACAATGTCGTTGACGCTGCCATTACCTTCGCCTTGTGTTTCTCCAATGTTTTCGTATCCCCTAGACCTTTCACTATCCCCATAGTCTCCGCATCCAAAATTGACTCCGAATTCTGGGCATGGAATTCCAGAAGCTTCTCTTTCAGGTACTGGGACTTGCAAACATCCAATCCATCTTCCCCATACAGAAACTACAAAACCAAAAGCGTTGCAGTCAAATTAAAAGTTATAACTGGAGGGTAGGCGCCTTGACATACTTGGATCACTGTGCCGTCACTGTCACGGACCGTCCCATCATACTGTGTCACAAGTCCTTCAAGTAGTTTCACCAAACATCTCTGCAAGTATCCACTCCGACTCGTTTTCACAGCTGTATCAATTAAACCCTAAATAACAAAAGTCGAATTTGAATGTAAACGCAGGAATAGAGGGATTTATGACAATTTCCATTGTGATTTCTAACCTCACGCCCAGCCATACAATGGAAAAAGAATTCCTGCGGTCGTATCCCAGTCAGAAACCTCCCAGCAATGAAACCGCCGGCCCGAGGAGACGGATCGTATTGCTTGAAACTTGGGAGCGATTTCCCAGCGACAGTGAGTGGTGGCCGCTTCCCTTCTAGTTCAATCTGTCCGAGGAGGCAGGACATTTGCATCGTGTTCACAGTGGATCCTTTGGCTCCTGACTGGACCAGAAGTTGGAGATTGTTTGATGGAAAGATTGCGACGAGACCATGTGGGAGGCAAGCTCTGTGAACATGTAACAATTTAGTTATGCAGACAATCAAAACTTGCAATAATTAAGAATTGACTCACCGATTGATTTTATTTGTGTATCCATCTAGCGTCTGCTTGTAGGCTTGGTCCACCCTTGCCCGGGCTTTGGGGTCACCGGAACGATGAACAACCTCCAACTGCTCATGTAAAAGGTCACGGGAAGAATCCGGCGGGATTCCAACACCCTCTGCCGCTGCCTGGGGTCCAATATGAGTAATCTCACCCATGAACCCTCTTCGTAGTACGTCTGCATTTGACTTGACCAGAACGTCCTTTACTCCCAAAGTAAATCCTTCCCATTGGAGGAAATTGGTCATGAGGCGGGAAAGGGCAGTGAGGAGGTTCCCCACGGCACCACTCCCGTACAACTCGAAAAAAGTATGGCAGAGACCGTAGGGGGTTGCACCAAGGTGGACCTTGTCCAGGACACCTGAGAGGAGTCGTCCATGACGAAAAATTACCAAAGATTCCGACATGGAGTCACTCCCCAGTTGACCTCCAATTTTGCAAAATCTTGCTTCAGTCTGTCTCCATTCCTAGATGCAAAAATATTGGAGGAGTGACGCATGCGCAATGCTTTCTAACTTTGATTAAATCCAACAGTAGACATTGGCTTACTTCAGATTTAATTTTAGCTGAGGATGTAAAGGTGGGCGGAATCCTTCCGTTGGGAACCAAGTTGATGATCATTGTGGAGATGACTTGCTTTCCAGACCACAGCATCTCAGGTTTTATAATCGTTGGGGGTTCCAGTACAATGTGCTTTGCATAACTTCCCAGGGCAAAGAAGAGGAGCTGATAGTAGTCTTCCCGATTAAAAAATCTACCCCGAATTGTCATTCTTACTCCAGCCACAACGTGATCCTGAATTAATCCACCCAGCGGTGTTCCGTCTTTTGGAACCTGGAAGTTACTGCAAGCATTTACTGAATAAAAAAACAAAGAAGGCACTTGTAAAATTTTTTTATCTCAAACAAATATACATTCTGACTCCTGATTGGTTCAGAACTCACCAAGGTTTGCAGCTTCACTCCGAGCGACGTGACTCTGTGGGAAGTGAGCGTTCATTTCATCTCCGTCAAAATCAGCATTGTAATGTTTACAGTTGGCGTAGTGGAGACGAAACACTTTGTCACCGTATAGAACCCGAGCTCTGCGAAACAGAATAAATGCGGTACAATTTTAATTAGTTTCGACGGACACAATTTGAAAAACAGCCGAAAATAACTGGTGAGTTACCTGTGAGCCATAATGGAGGGACGATGGAGTGAGGGTTGTCGGTTGAGCAAAAGTAAATCACCATTTTGAAGATGTCGGTAAACGGTCTTGACGCCAAAAAAACTTCGCGTTCCTGTTTGATCCGGGACAAGGAGCCGAGCTGCAATCCCTGTCCTTTGTGCCAAGTCGGAAGTGAGTCGACTCACTTGTCCCGTTTCACTTTCCACAGCGACAGCACTGCGCAATCAAAATACTCATCAGCTCATTTGTACCCCCTCCCAGAAGTAAGGTTGTGAATTGTAAAGTTACCCCGGGTGAACATCAGGACCCGCAAGGATCAATTTCCGCAAACTAGTAACGTTGTAATGCGTTACTGGCGTGGGGAACGTCAGAGTTTTGGCAAACAAGTCTGGAATCCCAATTTCTTCAATATGAATATTTGGATCCGGCGTGATGACCGTGCGGGCAGCAAAGTTAACCCGCTTCCCCATCATGTGCATTCGGAACAAACCCTCTTTCTTCTCTATCACTTGCTTCAGGCCCATCATTTGTGCAGCCGTACCAGTAGCTACGGAAGAAAATTCGGTTAAGTTTAAGTTTAACTTTAACTTCACATCAAAATTACATAAAAGTAGTATCAAAAGTGTAGTTACTTCGTCCTTTGTCGCGATCCATTACATGATCAACATCAACTTGCAATTCCTTCCAAACCTCTTCCAATTTGTCATTCAGTGTTTCCCCCTTCATTGTTTGTAATGCTTTCTAAAAATCATGAAAGAGGGATTACCCATCCTGCGGGCCACTTAATTGAATCGTACTAATTAAAAATTAAGTAAAGTCACCGCTAATTCTGGATTTAGTGATTCCACGCCGGTTTTAATTGCTTGAAGAGTGTAAACCATGAGCGAACAGGAGGACACAACATGTCTCAGAGGTAAATTCTGGGGATGCTCCGCCATCTGATTCTTTATCATTTGAGCCTACATGAAGGTAAAACTGTTAAAGTCGCCTATGATCTCTCAACACAGCCCAAAATCGACGGAATTAGATACTTACGGGTCTATTTTTCGGTGGTGGCACAGGAACGACGTGGACAAATAAAAGATCCGTCGGATTAGGGGATCTTGTCGAAGTTAAAGCTGGAAAGAGGTGGGACAGGAAATCTTTCTCAATGAGCCAAATTTCCCGTAAATGATCCCTAAAGAAGTCATTTCTATTTAAAAACATCTGAACCTTTCACGAGGCAGGACATGGACAAGAACTCACCTTGCTTCCAATGGAGTTAAATATTTTTGGTTTAGAAGCCCTTTTCCGAATGCCGCGTCAGGGTCAACCCCATCCTCATCGCTCTTTCCAACATTGTACCCCTCTTCTAACGTATAAATAATTTTCGACTCGTATAGCATCATCTTCTTACAAGTTGACTGGCAGTAACGACATTTCTGATTCATTTTGGCATAAGACATAATTTTCTTCATTACAACCCGTCGGAGACTCTCGACACTCTGATTACTAGTTTCCCCTTTGCCAGATTTTTCGTCTTCAATTGCCGCAAAGAAAAATTCAAAGTAAACTCGGTGTACTTTGCAACAAATAATTTTATGTTTGTGATTTCCTTACATGCCATTGCTTCTTTGAGGTATGCATCAAACTGGAGCCTCATTCCCTCAGTGTCCGCTCGTTTCGTGCCAATCTTTTTTCCATCTTGTTCGAGAGCAAGGGTTTCGGTCATGATAGATTCTGCATTCTGAGCATCCTTCACAAGACCGTTGTTGAGCAATTTGAGTTGGGTAAGGCACAGATACTTGATGGGTTCTAAAGGAGTACAAGAATTCCAGAACTGTTACGTAGAAAGTCTAATCGCCTTCGCAATTGCTGAGGTATAGATGATTACCGGGCAGTGTCAGTGCATGGCAAGTGAGACAAGATAATCTGAAAATCTGTAGAAGCGTTTTGGTGAACATTGGGTTGATCACGGGTAGTGGGAGCTCAATGTGTCCAAAGTGTCCTGGGCAATGCATGATGCCCTGCTGACAAGTACTGCACATCCCACGAGAATCGTATGGACCTGGAAAATTAGTCAATCCATACTCAGTCAGCTGATAAAAATAAACACATCACAGTTGAAGGAAGACTGTTAGGTATTTTGTACCAGACTTACCCAAGGCAGTGTCGTAGAGACCCCCTGCAAGTGGATGACCCAGTGCATTGAAAGAAAGCGGCGTGATGACCTGTACCACAGAGAGGGACTTGATTTCTTCGGCAGAGTAGAGACCGAAGGAGAGCCCATCCGTTCGCCAATGAATTGGACCACGGTAGCCCATTATTCCCTTT
>JAQIWD010000267.1:0-25790 GCA_034694825.1 Anurida granaria
CGCAGATGAATGTTATTTAAACATGAATTTGAATGTATTAGCAGTACTGATGACTCTCAGTAGTGAACAGGTAACTCTTCTTCGGATGCCGCTCTTTGGTCTGGGTTAACAGATGGGCAAATGTAGTTCTAAACTCTCCGCCAGGGCTACTTTACACCCAGAAAAATACAGCCTTAACCTCTTCCAAAATATTCCTTCTTTTGAGTGTGGAGCGACTTTCTTCTTCTTTCTTTCTTCAACTTGCTCCTCCGACACTGCACTAGACATTTTCCAAATTAATTTGAAGAAACATTCCGATTTTTTTTTTAATTGAATTGAATTGTTAAATTTAAGCTGACATACTTCAATAAGAATAATCAAAATTTGATTGCATTCATCTTTTTGGAATTTACGCGCCACAAGGAATGTTTCCAACAAAGATGACCCCTACCACAAACGGGCTTCGAAACCTCACTTTTCACCGCATGGAGAATAATTATTAATGCAAACTTTCTTTGTTTCAGTGTGACGAGCAGGAGAATCGGGAGCTCACACAGGTTAGATAAAAAATTCACATTTCAAGCGTCCCCTTTTTCCAACCTTAAGGACGGGTGGGTACGGGTGGGTTCCCATGCCCCAATTCACATCCAGTAGATCCACGCTTTCATTTTAAAAGGAATGAAAATTGGACCAATAAGAGCTCAACTACTCACCTGGCTTCCTCCTTTTCTCAAAAGTTATTCAAAGAAATGGTGAAATTTCAACTTTTTCCTCCTCCTTTCACTCTCCGTCGTTCTTTAATTCATGAACTTCTTTTCTTCGTTGTCCCTTCGTTCCCATTCCATTTCCTCCTTCTCGCCTTACTACACTCCTTGCAATTGGTCCTGGTCTTTGTGGAGTGGCTTTCCTCATCCAGAATGATGCCAAAGTGCTTCCCAGTGAATAATTTAACACTTGAAACCCGGATAATCGGAGTAGCAAATCAGGAAACGTCTGTCTACCTGCCTGTCTGGTGATTCTTTAGACAGGGAACTGTTACATAATGGAGATGATGGAACCTCTAGACCTGGAAAAAGCGTCATCCGACATAAATCTGGAATTGACAATTGATTGGATCGCAGAGTAGACAAGTACCGTTCACGTCACGTGGGCAGGATTTCAGCACCACGCCCACGAACAACCTGTACCTTGCCCTTGCATTTTCTCACAGAAATCCATAACTTCATTCCTGTGCCCCTGCTGCGATTCTGGAATGACGGGAAAGTCCCCCCCCCCCCCCGAATTACTTTCCCCATATAAGTGATAGTCATGACTGTGCGTCTAATAATAGACGATTTGAACTTGGGTCTTTAACTTTTCTATTCTTAACCAGGAGGGAGGCGATGGTGGTGGGATTTGAAAGGTTAATCGTTATGCTCCAAAGTTTTTGAATTGAGAAACCCCTTACGATCCAATAACGTCCGGATGAAAGGGCCATAAATAGACCCATTCCCAGTGAAATTTCCAGTAGGAATTCCCGCCAATCAACGGAGCCCATTGAGTCGTTAGCAAATTTAATACTGCCAGCAGGAGTATTGGGATGAAACGGAATGGTACTCAAAGAGCATGTTAGGGAATGTTCAAAAGGATTCCCAAAGAATAGTTTCCCCTTTTCTAATAACTTTTCTCTTCATGCCAAACCTTTCCTCACCTTTCACCGCGCGAGTGAATCCAACTTCCGAAATGACATTTCTTTCTTTGGAGATGATTGATTATGAGGGCACAGCTGCAGTCGAACTATCCAAGGAGCTCAAGTGTCCAAGGACATCTCTCAAAGGTGCACCGCAAGTCCCCCCCCTGCAAAAGTGTTGAAGCTAATCTTAATTTCATGGCAAGCTTTATAATTCACACCTTCAACTTCAGGATCTGCGCGGAAGCGGAATTAGAAAGCGGATCAATTCTGAGAAAAGGGGATCGTGGCTCGTGGTGGATCCAATTGTGAAAGATTTCAATCCTGGGGATCAGTAACGATCTCCTTTCCCTCTTCCCTGGTCTTGTCACATCCGCGTTTTAGATTCCTAATGATCATACCCACAGAACGGAAGGGAATAATCCACCCACCTTTGTTTCCCCCTTCCTTTTCTTTTACGAATAATGAGAGGGATCTAGACCATCCGTATCAGTAGGAAAGACAAGAAAGGTCACGGGAAGTCTACTGCTCCTGGACATAAATGGAGTTATGTCTGCCGACGGGAGTGATTCTAATAACGATGAGAAAAGGAGAAAGTTGCTTATTATTTGCACTCCACGTGGGAATAACAAGTCGTGCAATGTGTTTTTTGGAATAACTCGGTTAGACGTGGTGGTGGTGATGGGGAAAGTTGAAAGGTCAAGGTTTACTCCTTCCGAGCTTCTAAACACACGCTCTAGGCCAAAAAATTCTCTCAACCAGGACATAAACTCCAAGAACCGTGAGGAGCAAATAAACGGCGGCGAGCAACGGCGGAAGTTGCGTTCCATTTCCATGGAATAAATGAACTTTCTCCTTCCTCTACAAGTCTTTCAGTACTGAGCCTCGTGCCTTCTGCCCTGGTGGTCCCCAGGACATTTACCCACCAATGATTTCAACCTTGCCCGAGTTTTTGGCACTTCCCCCTCTCCAGCCTCATCATCTTCTTCGTTTCCTTGAGCCTTGTGGATTCTTGTCATGATAACGCAGCAGGGGGGTTGGCATCAACTCAAAAGTGAAAGCAAAAAAGAAAGCGTAGCGTAAAACAAAAGGAAGGTCAAGTTTGGAATGGCGAGAACTTGCACCAGGGGGCTCGTGTTCCTGATTATGAGAATTTGCCATCCATCCATGGACACCCCGGAGTAGCTCTAGTTTCCAATTTTATCTACTCGTGCGTATTGTCTCTTTTCCCACGATCCCATTGCGAAAGCGTGTGATGATTGACGTGGCACTTTCACTGCGTCAGGGACACTTTCCAGCTTTCCCATAGAATTAAGGTGGGAATCAGATTCAACACCTCCGCATCATCATCAATCCCTTTTCATGACCCAAATCAGGAATCTCGACAAGTCACGACAACTAAATAGGAGACAGTGAAAGCAGGTGACAGTGAGTGGGGGTTATTTTCATGACGTCTTGTGTCAACGACGCAAATTCATGTCCAACTTTACCCGTGTTGTAGGCTTAAAATGAATCTATTTCTGGCGGTTGGGCAATAAACAGAACGCATGTAGACTCATGATCCAATCACAGAAATAATAACCTCAACTTCTTGGAAAAGAAGTATCGCGTTTCACTTTCTCCGACTGACTTTCACTAGGGGAGGACCCACAATTCCTCTAATTTCCTTTGATTTATGTCTTTTGCCAAAACGTAACGAGATCCGCACGTTTAGGTTCGTTTTCCCAGGGGGGGAGGGCTTCACGTTTTAAGCCGCCTGTCTAGGATTACCAATTTCAATTTCCAACTAAAAGTCCTGGGGACTTAGGTAAGAATTCAAATCTTAATTAAAATGAAAGTGAGACTGACAGAAGATTTGGTAACTCTAATTAATGACACGGAAGGCGGAATTTGGGTCGGGGACGTTGCGGTGCTAGAAATAGAGAGTAAGTTGGGCAGATGTGCTGGAAGGGATGCGCTTTCTTCAGCCTTCCAGGAGCAGCGTAGGCGAAGAAAGCGTGTATGACTTGAATTTAATTAATGTTAGTGGGGCAAAGAAGGCGCTTGTCAGGACTTGAAGCTGGAGTTGATTGTTGTTATTTGACCTCTATTTCTTGTTTGACTTCCGCAGGTTGATGGTGAGAGTGAAGCGAGGAAGTGGGGTTGTAATTTCATCGAAACTTCTGCAAAGACTAATCACAATGTGAAGGAACTGTTCCAAGAGTTGCTCACACTCGAGAAGAATCGAAATATGAGTCTTCAATTGGATACGAAAGGCTCGTCCCGGGGTTCCTCCAAAGTATCCACAAACAAGGTCAAGGAGAAATGTTCGGTGGTCTGATTCATGGATACTCTCCAGGCCATCACTACCGGAGTCCTCCAAGTTCGGATTGAGAAAGTCAGAGGTGGGGCTGCTGCCGAAGACAGAAGAATACAAAACTAACTTTTTTGGAAACTTTTAGCCCTCGGAACTTTCTTTCTCACCAGACACTACTAAACTTACTCTACTACTAATTAACTTACAACTTTTGGAGCTACTTACATGTACTACTTACGTACTTTCTCCACCGTTGTTCGTCCCACCTCCCTCTAATCATCATTATTGTCTCTCGTGTCATCTCGGTGTGACCTCCGTAAAACGTGGAAATTGTACCTTAATCAATAAACTTAGTCCTAAGATTACGAAATCGTATTAATCTACTTACTAATCATTCTGTAAATTTTTTAAAATCGAAATTAATCGAATTTAGTCAGGGTTGACCTCCTCCTCCCTCCCACTTGCTCGCATTCATTGGCAGCTAAATCGCTTAAACTCTTGGTGTTATTTGAAAGTGATAAGAGGAAAGTCGAAGCGTCGTCGTCTGGAACAGGAATAAGATTGTGAATCGATGACACATATGGACAGGAAACGATTGACTAATCTAGAAAATTAGAGCAAAGGCATTTAATTCTTAATTAGCTAAAATCTTAAATCAACAACGAGTATACCTGACTTCCTTACATATTTCAAAGAATCAATCCGAGTGTGGCGGAGGACCTGTAGTTAATAATTTGTAATAGTTAAAGCATTGCTACTGCTGGTGCGGTGCTAATTACTAAAATTGGTAAGCAGTTAACTCATAAATAACTGGGCTTAATGCAAACTTTCATTATTGTCGTGAAGTCGTGAGTAAAGGTCAAAGGTCTCGCAGAAAATATCAAAATTAAATTGTTGTACCTCTCTTGAACGATTGAAGCTTTCGACCTTTCTTCCAGAAAATGTGAGAGGTGACTAATGTAGCCGTCCCCTCCCTTTTGAATTACAACTTAATTAGTAACTTAATTACTTGAACCATTTTCGATACAACATGCATGCAACATTCGACCCAACAAAACTTTATGTGTAATGTGAAGAAATTCTTGAGCCATGTTCTTCTGTCTGTGTGTAACTTGTACTTTTAACGTTTGTAAAAAAAAAATGGACTAATTTTTACGGTAGGATGGTGAAAGTTTTGTGGAGACCTTCCTGGGTGGTGGTGGTAGTTGAAGAAGCGCTGGAATTAATCAATTTAGTTAATAAATTGCTATGAACCAAGTGCTATGATTTCTAACTTAGGATTGTAAAACTATTAGTTTGGATAAGTTGGTTTTACTCACAACTCGCCCACGCCCATTTGACCAGAAATTGTAAATTCCTTATTAGATTGGATAAGTTTGTTTAGGGAGAACTAATTGATAAGGCCAACAACGTTAACAAATCCATTAATTCAGAAGAAATATCAATTGAGGAACTTTAGAAAGAATCCGCGAATGAAGTTGAATAGAATCGTTTCAATGCAATAAATTTTATTCCTAAACTGAATAATTTAGGAAAAGTTGAGTGCATTGGTATTCTTACAACCAATAATGGGAAGGCAAAGAAGAAAGAAAATTATAAACTTAGGCTCTAATCGGATCTGCTAAATCATGCTGCTGGAAGTAGTTGGCAGCAAGGCACACAAAGAGGTTCAAAGTATTCACGAACTGTTTGAAACTAATAATTTCCGGGTCATCTTCTTGATTATTCACTGGTGTTTCGGGGTCACTTTCAATCTTGATGGAATTGGGGGACGCCTTGAAGGAATCTCCTTGAGGGTTTTCATTCCCATTAGCCACAACAGGTCCTGGAGTTGACTCAACTTTGGATTCACAAACACGGTTCCGCACTTTGCAACAAACCCGGACGAGGTCACGGATATCAGCAATGACGGCACAGGGAAGCGGCTTTTCCAGACATGCTAGAAGGGCGTAGATCCACTTCCCTTGTAACTCGTGGAACCAGCCATACTGCTTCAACCAAGCAATGTGCATCTTCAACACATCCTCCACGGCTGTCACTGGCATGTTCAGGAGTATGCTGAGAAGGGGTGGTTGCTTCTCATAATAGATATTGGTCTCTTCGCCTGAATCACTGACTGAGGATGAAGAATCATCGCCGTCGTCCACGTTTTCAACCAGAGGCTCCCCACCTGTTGTCGTTGCTGGAGTTTCCTCGATCGGCTCAGAGATGACAAGATCCTGCAGCGCATCTGCTGTAGCTTCCAAGGTCTCACAAGCACTAGGACACTGGGGAAATGGAGGGTCGTTGGCGTCGCTAAGCTCAATTTGAATGTCGTCGGAAAAGAAGGTGGCAATGGCCTTGGGGTTGGCCGATGTGACTCCATTCCTTTGTCGAGGATGAGACTTGATTTGATTTACCAACTTTGTTCCGAAACAGAACAGGAGCCACTTGTCCTTTTCATGGACTGGAGGCTAGAAAAAAGAAGAAATTGAAAATTGAAATCTTTAATTGTTTGTTACAGACAGTTATTTTGGAACTTGCGGTCTTACCATCACAATTCCTTCCGGTAAGGTCACAGTCGAGCCTTGCTCAGCCATCATCTCACGCCAGTAGAGAACTTTGAGATACAAGTTGGAAAACTGGTGGATAATTATGGATACCCAACTCTGTGCTGGCAAAAATTCTTGTATCGCGGATGGAACGATAACAGTTGCTGGCATCTAAAATGTAATTATAATTAAATTATAATACCAGGTATAATGCAGGAGTTTAATGCTTGCCATTTAATTACTGTACTTACTTTGAGCACCTGGAATTTCTTCGTGTCATCTGCAGGAGTGGCTGCAATGAATTGTTCCACCAGAGATTTCTTGGCGCTTACCACTTTCGGGAGTTGCTTTCGTTGATGCTGGACTTGAAGTAAGAACTGTGACCCGTTCTCAGGAGGGGACGTCAAATCATATCCTTTGACTTCCATGTCAATTGGTGTGAGTGCTGTTTTCAGGATCCCCTCCGTGTCATCAGATGAAGAGTCCGATGAAGGTTCGACTTCTGCCTCTGCTTCTTCTTCGGATGCTGATGTGGCAGAATCTGATGAAATGAGATCTCCATAATGGACAAGCTGTCTCCTTTCCACGTGTGGTTTACTTACAAACGTGTCCACAAATTCCTCCTCTCCTCCTGCTTCTCTCACTGACATTGGAGGAGTTACTGGGTGTTGCACTAGTAGTGCAGGCACCGGCTTTTCGGCGTCAGTCACAGAATCTCCATAATTTAAATCATCTCCTTCTTTAGCCATTTGTCGAAACAAGAAATGCTTCAAGATCAAGATCAGTCACTTTCCCTTAACCTCAGACGTAAATTCACTGATATTCACTGGAAACAGTGAACTACTCCTGCTCCTATCCCCCCGGCCGGAAATTACCACTGGATGTTGCGCTGCGCTTCTGGAGGCGGGAGTGAACAGCGAAACAAAAACAAATGAATTTTTGCAAATTTTTTGCAGACTTTCCGCGAAACCTTCGCACGTCCACACTAACGCCTAATCAAACCACAAAGCTGGGCATCTGAGTCAACATTTTATTTACAAACAACACCAAACTAATATTGTTCAACTGTCCACATTAAAATATATGCATTTTAATTAAGGTTAGTTGATTTTGGGTCGTATTAAATTTTAGTTTTCATAAATTCCAAAATCCTGTCTAAGAAGTTATGATTCCCAGTGCTGTCGAAAACGGATGGAGGGCGGAGGGTCTGTTAGTGGGAAGTTTTTGTGAAATGCACTCAACTCTTCGGAACAATTCGAAATTTGCGCCTTTGTCCCCCACATGTAAAATTATCATAGCAAAAGGCGAACTTGCCACATTTCGTACGACGGGATGGCATAGTCCCTTTGCTGTAACAAATGCGTGAAGTTCCCAACAGGATTACTGTACACGGCATGGTGTTTATTTCCCCATTCACTTTCACTTGAAGAAAGGTTTGGTTGATTCCCGGTCGGCCCGGTCATAGGCTTTGCAGCAGCAGCGGTTTCCAGTCTTCAATTAATTTCTACGCCAGATTCATTCTAATTAGTAAGGTAAGTCATATGGTCACAAATCACATCAATTGTGCTTAATCGGTTAAAAGTGGATAACATTAATGAAAGGTCAACGTTGAAAGAAATTAACATCCTCAAATACCAATCTGATGTTGAAAAATTTTACCCCCCCTCCCCCCTCCTGCCTCCTCCGGGGGTGCCCTTTACCTTACATGCGGTTGACAGTTTAGAGTTGGTCACAGTTTTGGTATTAACCCCGATCGCCACGCTGAGATGACCAATTATGTCATTAATCAGTGCCAAATGTTGATAATTTGACAAGGGGAAAATTAAATAGACTTCGTAGGAAGCATTTTGTCACATAATGGTTGATAGAAATGTGCCGAAAACGAAAGTTACAGTCATTGATTGATAGCAAGCTTTCAAATTGTGGCAGCATTTAACCATTGATTTTAGCTTTGGTCAAATTTTAAACTTACATGGTATCGTTTTTCAGTATGGCAATCCGCCCAGCCCTGAAACCCCGTCGGGTCAAGAAGAGGACAACCAAATTCATCCGCCACCAGAGCGATCGATATGTCAAGGTCAAGGTAAGTATCGCGAGGAGAGATTTAGTATTCTTTTGGATCAAAAAGTGTTAACCCCGATCGCCACGCTGAGATGACCACAATGTCATTAACAGTGCCAAATGTTAAATATTTGACAAGGGGGAAATTAAAAAGACTTCGTAGGAAGCATTTTGTCATTAAACGGTTGATAGAAATGTGCCGAAAACGAAAGTCACAGTTATTCTCATTACTCCTTCATTAGCATAGCATCTTCAGAAGTTCCAGGCCTAATTTCTAGTTTATCTTGAATCTTTCAGGAAAGCTGGAGAAAGCCCAAGGGTATTGACAACAGAGTGAGGAGGCGTTTCAAGGGACAGTACTTGATGCCAAACATCGGTTATGGAACAGCAGCAAAGACCAAGCACATGATGCCCACAGGATTCCTTAAAGTATTGGTACACAATGTCAAGGTAAGCCAAAGCCATGAGCCTTTAGCTTTCACAGCTAAACTATGCTTGCTGGAATCTGTCAATCTCATATTTTTATTTCCGCTTTCAGGAATTGGAAATGCTAATGATGCAGAACCGAAAGTACTGTGCAGAGATTGCCCACGGAGTCTCATCAAAGAAGCGCAAATCAATTGTGGAGAGGGCCCAAGAACTGTCCATCAGAGTCACCAACGCCGCCGCCCGCCTCAAGAGTGAAGACAATGAGTAAATAATTCCAGCTTTTAGTTTATTCATTTTTTTGGTTATTCATTGATCCTGTTCCCGTTTTGTTGAGAATAGGAATAAATGACTAACGATTTGTCACTTCTTAAACCTATTCTCATTCAGTTTCAGTTGTGATGATGTGTGCTAATCAATAATAAGTTTGTCTCTCGTCATCGTCAGCGGAGAGTTGAGCGACCGCAAGTCCTTCAACCCGGCAGGAATAACTTGGATTTTCCTTTCTCCGGAAATGGGACTGAAAACAGGCGGGTTGACCCGAAACTTTCCAGCTGAGCTCCGAATCTGGTCATCGGTCGGTAGCAACAGACAGCAGGAGGGTCGTTCCTGCTTGTGCAAAAACTGAGCCCATCACCTGCTTCACATTCGCTCAAGACACGCAGCCGAGTTTTCGCAAACTCCTCATCCCATTTCCATCGCCGTCCCCCCTTTCTCCTTGGAAGAATTCGATGAGGAGAAATACCCGGATGGAGACGAGTGGGTCAGACAGGGCCCCTCTGCCTCTTTCACTCTCACGTTCCCCCTTTGCGAATTTTTTTCTGCCAAGAGTTTGCTGTTTCTTCGAGGAGGCACGAATGGGTTGGCGGATCCGATCGTGGCCCTGGCTCTTACGTGGGACTAAAGTTCCTATTGCTAAAAAACTCATATGGTTTTTGTTCCCTATGTCTGCGAGTCTTCTATCTCAATCTCCCTTTGGTTTGCTATGAGAATAATAGCAGTGGGTCTGGTGGTGGGTTATTTTACCCAGAGTGCTATTCCACACCTTCTGTCTGGTATCTGTCTGTGTTCTGGTTCCCTAATATCATCATACCCAGGGCTGATATAAATATTATGCCCCACTAACTAACTCTTCCTTGCCCAAGGATTTCCCAGCACCAGCCAGTAGTCTCAGGTTTGGAAAAACATTGCAAAAATTTAGCTCACCCTGCGAATAGGAACAATTTTGGAATTTCCAGAAAGTGAAAGTCCTTTTAGCCTTCCTCTGCCAGTTATACTGCCACCACCACCACTGTCGAAAATCATCACCGCCACCAACTTTCAGTGAATCTTCATCAGTTTAGGAAACGAGTCTGTGATTTTTTTTTGATTCTCCCCCTACCCTCCCGAATCCTTGACCTGTAGGATAATAAACAATCGCTGCCATTTCCAGTTTTTGCAAATTGCAAAAATAGCTGGAGCAGGAGTGCTATTTTGATCTTCCCATCCGTAGCATTTTGACTCAGCAACGTTGGTGCTTAAAAACTGGGTCCTAGAATTGGACAAAAGGTTCTGGATTCCTGGATTTCCTGGATTCAAAAGACGAAGGATGTAAGCAAATCGTGATTACCAATTAAACTCGGATTTCGGTGGATGCCAATGCAGAGTAGCAGGAGGGACAACCAGGTTCCTGGACAAATCAAAACAGGAAGGGGGAACAACTGAATGGTTAGAAAATTGGTCCAGTGCATCACCAATAATTTTAATTGAGTTGACGTTAGTTTAATTGATCTCCTTTTAGTTGAATTCCATTTATTCGTGACGAGAAAGACAAAGAAGCGACGACGGACAACGGAGGAAGCGTCTTCCAGCGCTTCCAGAACTCTCCTAGCGTCATCTGGACGCTGGCATCACCCTCCCAGGAATCCACCAACCCACGGCGGACAAGTTTAAACAAGACAAGAAGAGACAAAGAAAAACAGACGCAGACAGACAGCAGCAGCACGTCGTCCATCTTTTTCATCTCTTCATTTTTAATTCGACCTCAGCTGTTTTTACGTAATTAATTACTGTTCGTGACCCAATATCTTTTTTTGTAATCGTATCAAAATTTCGTCAACGTCTACTAACACAACTTGTGGTGGGATGTCGGACGCGGAGAGTGAAGATCAGCCCAGCGGCACTCGACGGTCTGGAGGCGGGGGAGGTGGTAAGTTAAATCAACCAATTAATTCATTATTAGTTTAGTTAGTTGTTTCAAACTATTCATTGTAAATTCATTAGAAACGTAGATTTCAGCCGTAACATCTCCTAAAAGCGCTAGAGTATGGATCTTGCTCTCCATATTTATGTTCGGAATTGTCGCGATGGGAATTGTCTTTGTAAAGCGACTTAAGTCAATTTATGAACAAAAGAAGCGTGCGCGTTTCATTTCATTCGTGTCCTTGTTATGCAAAATATACTGGGGATTAGGTTTCAACTTTATGAAATGATATGATGACCTGGGATTTTTGAGATGTAATATGAGACCAATTCAGTGAGCGACAATGGGAAGCGAAGTCATTGACTGAAAGTGAAACGCGTAGGATTAATCTTGTCGGGACTTTCTTTGTCTAGGGTTTCAGCATAATTATTTATTGATGATCAGATTCTAGCACATAGAGACAGAAAGATCAGTTCAGGGATACCATGACCTTTCTTAGTTCATATTCCTTCTACGTTGTGATTACATAATCCGACTCCAACTCCGCTGCTCCACTACTCATTCAGCTTTCAACAAGGATGAACCTATACTTCAGTTCTGGATTTCCTCAACGTATGGCTCTGGGTCCAGTTTTGGCTAATCCATTCCACCCTCCATTCTATTGAGTAGTATGTTATTACACTTAATTGCGCTTAATTCATCAGTTCATCGCTTAACAATTTCTGCGGTATTCCATTGAGGTCAAATGGGATTAAATTTAGAACTCTTCATTTTCTAATCACAATTACTCTTATCAGTTTTAATTGGGATTGTTTGGGTTCGCAAATTTCTTTTCCAAAACCACGATACAGACCACAAGTCTCACCTTTTTAAAAAACATAAAGAAACAATCGGTTTCTTCCAGAATCAGAATTCCAGCAACCACCGATGCCAGCCTAGCTAGTTTTTTTTTGTATTGTATATAATCCATTTTCCATTGTCTTCCTTCCAAACCATTCCAGAGGCAGCGTTTTTCAAATAATTTATTAATACCATTTCCGTGTTCCTCGACTAGATTTGGATAGAATTTATTACGGGTTTGTTATTTTTTTGTCGGTTTCTCTGCAGGTATCCAATTGATGATGACTGTTTAAGGCAACACGAGAATAGATTGTCTGTTTCTAAATCTGCGCAAGATGGTGCTTGTCAGTACATTTGCGGCTTCCTACCTCTTTTTATGGAGTAATAATTATTGGAGATGGTTATTGTCTAGACACGCACATGGATTCGCATCCCATTATTTTCCCCACCGTGCCGTTGAACTTGTGAATTGAAATGGATATCGCAGGGGAATGATGAGTGGGGTCTTACTTCCTCCTACTCGGTATCTCTCTACTGTGTCTGTGTATCTTTCTCATTAGCTCCTCCGTTTCCGTTCCACCTCAAAGATTCAAATTAATTTTTGTCCGTGTAGTTCTGATCATAATCGTTTTATAACTCCATAATTCTCTTCCTTTTACGATTACTCATTATCTCTTAATGTTCTCATTTTTAGATTTAGATTGTCACGTCACTTTTATTGTTTTGGACCTGGAGCTGGATTTTAGTTTTGATGAGTGAAAGTTTACAAATGGAGATTCGGATGAGTTTTTTCTTCCTACGCTTCAGGGAGACCCTGGATTGTTGTGAATTGGATACGGGAGGGCGAGTTGGGCTAACATTTGGAATTTTGATTATCGTCTCAATTGTTGGCGAATTACAAACAGATTCCTATTCATATTCTCTGCCCCTACATTTCCCACATTTCCCTATCCCCCTCTGAATTGTTATTTTTGGGGCAGGTGGGCTTTGAAGCGTTTCCTTAAATTCATCATTTATCCTTCCTATCAGATGGAGTCTCCTACAGACAAACATTTCCAAATGATCAAGTCTCGGCTTTCCACAGAGGGACCGACCGACTGAAGCTTGGCAACTCAACCGCCTTGTCTATTGGGCCTGTTTGCTTTGTAATGATGCAACTGCTGAAGGAGTGCAAAGGCGTAATAAGGGAGAAGAGTTTATGAATTATGATGATCAGATCTGGGATAGATACCGTCTTCCTTTCGCTCATGTTTCTTTATATTAATTAAGGGTGATGTATAGTCAGCAGCAGCAGCATTTGGTTAGATTAGCCACGATTTTGACCATAACCCCAGCAGAAGAGCACAAATTAAGGCTTGTCTTTAACTATCTCATCTCATGGATAACGAGATGTTAACTCTTGCTTAGAAGTGGTCCATGTTCTACCCGTTTTTACACGTTGTCACTGCTCCTTCTGGATTCGAGTGAATCTGGGGATGAGCTAAGCATGACTTTCCAAAAGAAGAGGCAGAAGACAAGCAATCAACTCCGATTTATCCCTGTTCCATTTTGGCATCAACCAAATTTATTTGGGTGAGGCTGAAAAGACGTGTAGAAACTCCCAGGAGTGTGTGCAACGCGCAGAAGGATACAACGTGTTTGCTTTATTTTCAAATTGATAACCAATGGCTGGCTGAGGAAGAGGATTAAGGAAAGATGACTGAAAACGGGAAATTATGACATCTCGAACTAAAAAATGTTCACACTTCCTATCAATCAGTTTATGAGTTGTACAATTTTCTCCAAGTTCGTAATGAATCCTAGTTTTGTAGTTATCTAGAATTATTTTTTAGAACTTTTACGTTTTTCTTTGGAAGAAAAGTGGAATTGAGCCCACAGGACTGTCTATGCGGAATTAAGGCGACATCCCGAGCAGTGGGATTCCTTTATGGAAGATACCTTACTAACGGGTTTATTCAACTGGCTGAAATATGTGCTTCCTCCCTAATTTCAAAAGGAGCAGGACGCTTCTAGGTCTGTGGAGTGTGTTCTAGTTTTTATTTTTCATGTAGAATCTCTTGAGTAAACTGAAATAGTAGTGGAGGAGGTAATTGGGTAATTTACAATCTTGATTGGTAACTTTTCCCTCCCAGAGGGAAACGAGAAGAAGGCCAAGATGCGAAGATTTGTAGTATTTTTAGAGTCTTTTTGATTAGTAAAGGAGGATTTGTTGGAGTGGAGGTGTAAATTCTAATATTCCTTTCCTCTTCCTCCTCCTTACTCGTTAAACTCCTCGGTAATTCCTGGATTGCGGTTTTCACGGATCGTGAAGAAGATGATGAGTCGCGGGCGTGAGATCCTGAGAGTTGAGCTCTTTTTGTGGCATTTAAGGTAACTCCTGCTGCTATGTCTCCGTGGGTGTTGGTGTTGGATTGATGAGGAATTTAGCATGGAGGTGGATAAAGGATTAGGTATATGAAGTATAAATTAAACTGTGCAATAGTTAGCGGAAAACTGAAATCTTAGAGAGGCACATTTTAGCTCCAGTCTCTCATTTTTTTCCAAAACTTGTAATATCCAGGTCTTTACATTCCGAACAGCACAACTTCCTCCATTTTTAGCTTTTTAGCCTGAAACCGGCAAGGAGCGTGTTTCGTTCAAACGCTTAAAGAAAGCCTGGAATTGAAGGTTTTTTGTCATGGAATTAGTTGACTTTTGTAAAAATCGGAAGGGGACATAAAATCAGAAAGCGGAGGCAGCATAAATTCTCCCCTAGGAAGTTATTGGACTGTAATTTGTTTTGGAATTTTTGGCAGATGTGAGTCAATCCGAATTTGCTTTTCCTGTTTTGTCATAAACTTTAACTTTCCCCTCTCTCGTCATCCTTACTCACGCACTTCAACAGCATCCCTTGAATCATCCACCAATTAAAGTGGTTAGGATTGAATCATGATGCTTATGTCGCTGTTTCCGGTCGTCTTCTTCTTCTTTTTATGTCTGACAGTAACTGTGCGTTCCATTAGGAGATGACGATGAGGGATGAGTCTCAGGTGTAAACCAAGCGCCTTAGCCCACCAGGGGTACCCATAACTGTTCACTTTTTCCGGAATTGTCTCAATCCAAATTTTATGCACAAAGTGGAACTGGAAAATATTTTCTCCTACTTTTAGGGCAGCAGCCAGCCGCCTGATGCATATTCGAGTAGGAGGAATTGTTTGGGCCTTATTATTTGTCTGTCGGTATTTTCTCTGACAAGATGTTGGGCTAAAGGATTTTGCTGGAGGTGGACGTGGAGGAGGCGTGTCATTATTTTAAGAAACATTTTATTTTATTTTTTGCCCACTAAACAACAATGAATTTTGCTTTCTCTTTGTTTGTTCAGAGTCTAAATGCATGTGGGCGTGTGGGGGGACGGGGTGACTCGGACTTCACTGTGGAAGTGGATCTCTCCTTGTGTTTTTCGGATGAAACTAATGATAGTGATTTGGACTTGCATTGGAGTTTGCATTGCAAGAGATGATTTCCCTGAGGTGGGTTTTGCTGGAGCCACACGTGAACCTATTTACTTAAGCCTTAACAGGTCAATTCAGAGAGACCCCACCCCTAGCTATCACTTCTTGGAAACAGTTTCAGTTTAGTTTGGAGATGGACTGACTCCTTCCTGTTGTTGTCTGCTGCTGGTCAGATGTGCTCCTTGCCGTGCCTTTTTCACGAGAATACCTTTCGTGAGGTCAGAAGAGACGCATCTGGTCGGCGCCGATTAGGAGATGAACACCTTTACTTAATTATGTTGAGCGAGTGGAGGATGGATTTCTTATTTTATGACCAAAAGTCTTTCTTCCCTTTTTCCAATTCTTTCAGCCCTCATGGGTGGATATTGAAAAAGATTTGAGTATTTGGGATCTGGAGGAGGACGAGTTAATGATTGACCGGCAAATGGGAAGTTAATCAAAGGACAATCGAAATATTCGGGGAAGAGTGGAACGAGGCATTGGATGACCAACTTTGTGCCAAATGTTGCACAGGGATCATGTCCTATCGTGATTGGGATCGGAATTCGGCAAAAGTGCGAAACTATTAATTCATTCTAACCGAACGAACCATCACCGGCGTCTCCTATTGTTTGTGTTTACCTGAAAGGCGGAGATTGGAATGCTTTGGCCACGGCAGATGAGATTCCAATTTCATTCATTCCACTCTGCTTTTTTTTAAGTGGGAAAAGGGCTTGGAATTTTTGCAGTAAGGTACTTTTGAGTGTGCTAATGACGAAAATGGATTTAGCAAGGGTTCCTTGCAAAAATTCCTCTGAGTTGGTGGGTGGGCGGGCATTCTCATGCTTCTGCGGCGTGACCTTCTTTACCTTCTCGTCTCGTCTTGTCCAGGAGCGGCTTGATGATTCAGAAGAAAAGGATTCGAGCAATGTGGATTGAATTTTGAATTGAAAGAAACAATGTGGTCGAATTAGTTGCTATTTTTTGTAGGTTTTAACTCGGACTTAATCTTCTGATAATGTAAAGAAGGTGGTTGACATTGACATTCTTTTGGAGATGTTTTGTGTACCTTACAACGGACTGCCTCCGGCTAAAAAGGAGACTTCACACTATTTAGCATAACAAGGGGAAATACCACTTAAAGGTCGGCTCCTTTTGTCGGGCAAATTCCCACTTAACTCCTTTGGCGAAGGGCGATTGACCTTCCCTTTGGAATTTGCAAAGTCCCCATTCCTAGAATTCCAATAAACCGCCGGTCTGAATTCCAAGTTCAGATTTTTTCTCATTCACCGAGTCTCATTTTAAAAATGCCAAGATCTCCAGCGGTATCACCTAAAAATCGCGTTATTTTTAAGAATTGGAAAATTTGTCGCGTGAAAGAAAGAAATTCGTGTTTTCATCCCAGGTTAGTGATGCGGCGTTTTTGCACGTTTTTGGACTTTCTCATCTAGGTTTAATTCCGTGGAGTCTGAGTTTGAGCCCTTGTTCATACTTTTTAAGTTTGATCTTGATAAAATGAAATGAGTATGAGTTTCGTTGAGTGTAAAACTGAGAGGCTGGTAAAGATGATGGGGGTGAGTTGTATGTGTGTATGTTGTAGTATGTTGTGATTCATTCATTCATTCATTCACCCCCTTGTAGTCATTCATTGAATGGAGCAGAGAAAGAAGACTAAAGGATGGAGATGGAATGCATCAGCAGCAGAGGAGATGAGCATCTGCTTCAAGACCTCCTTATTAGCATAGCCGCGCAGAATTTGGGTCTTCTCACACAAGAACAAACTTTGCACAACTGCTTTGTCTCCCCAAACAAACAGAACTTGGAAACAGAGGGTACCGGACGGAAAAGAAATCCATTTGGATCCATTGCCAATTGATGTCTGAGTGTCGGATGTGTGTGTGTGTGGTAAAATTAACAAGGAATGAATGAAAATTATTGGGAATGGGATTGGGGGTAAAAATTATTTCCATCATCTGCGGTTGGTAGCTTACTCACCTGGTTTTTCTACTGAATTCTATTGTTATTATGAAGTAAGATGCATAATAATCGGAATGAGTCCTCCTGAGCGAACATTCCAAACTGTTTAGTCTCCTTACCTCACTTGGAAGGGAAAGGAGGGAGGAAGTGGAGATGAAAGATGAGAATAAAGGGCCGGGCGGGCGTTGTTGATTGTTGTGCGACTCTCAGATGTAAGATTAAGTTTTCCAAATTGGATCTTGGAGTGGAATGCCCAGTGAATACCTTAAGCACGTCATACATACTAGTGCGAGCATGGACCTAATTCCGAAATTGCTCTCTACTGACCGCAGCAGTTCGAAGATGAGATTTTGGACTTACACTTAAGGACGCTTCCCAGGGAGGAGATGGGAGATGATGCTTTCTTTTGCACTCCTCCTAAAAGAGGAATCCTTTTTGCGACGCCCTTTTGATTCCCACTAGAGGAATTGCTCACGGAATTCCCATGGGATGCACAACGCATGGCAGAAATCTTGGATTTATTAGGAAAACAATGCGTTGTTGTCCTTTTTATCGGCCTGGATTCTCCCAATATCCGTTTTGGACTCCCACCCACCCTCTTAAGTAGGGTTAAAAATAAATGAAACAAGGGGGGATGTCTCTATCGTCTTCAATTCCCATTTTAAGGTCTGCATGACGCTTGTTGCTGCGCTGCGGTTGGGAGAATCCATAAGATTCTTCACTCATTCAGCAGCGTGTGGACTGGACTCTTGTCCTAAGGAGATAATTTCGAGTTTCCAAAGTATTCTTAGCCACCTTTCTCCGCTTCCCACGTCGTTTGTCTTTACAAGGGGATGATAACGGGAATCTCCGGATAATAGTCTGGACTGGACGGGTTCTTGTGCGTGATTAATGAGTGATGATTAACTCGTCTAATTGGACATGATGGGAGTGACGTGTGGGAATTTGGGAATCAATGAGTGCAATGTATACCCACAATGACGATTTCCTGTGGTGGTTGTCGTTAACGGGATTCCCCGTACCAATGTCTCCGATGCAACCGCATTGATAACTTTATGCCAGATTTCGAGTCCAAAATAGCACGGCGGGAGGTCAGAAATCTAAATACGACGAGTCAAACTTTCTCCTATTTTGGGCTTTCTACCCCATAATACAGTTTAAATTTGATGATGACGCTTGATTGTTGGAAGAATTCCAGTGACCAATTCCTGGAGTTCATTTTTCCACTCTGCCAACTAGGGTTGCTGGACAGTTAATTAACAACACTTGGAGCTTGGTAATCCCAATTAGTAGCCAATCAAATAATTCACACTTGATGGTGATGATGAGTAATGGGAATGATTCGCACACTTTCCGTCGTCGTCTCTTGTCGTCCTGCCTTACATTTGTAAACGTAGGGAGTGGTTAATAGGATTGTATTATTTTTGTTTGGATGAGTTTTTAATACTGCTGCGTCACTCCATTCATGAAGACCTCTTCCTTTTTTTGTGCCCATGCGAATAATGTTGCGAATCTGTTTTCTGCATGGGATATACCTCAACTTGTGCATTACTCACTGGGTCCTGTCGTCGTTACTCATCCTTGGGAGTAAAGGACTGTGATCATCATCACTATTCGATCCTCATTTCATCACAAGAACATAATAGTAGCGTGCAAAAGGGCAATTGACTCTTAGTATCTCACTGTGGCCACTCCCGGTTGGTGGACTCCCGCTGGAATTTTTTCGCAACTTACTCTACTTATCGGTTCTCATTTTATTTTGTAGCCCCAACAAGTGCCGAGGCTTTGACTCCCCTTGTGACATTACTTGTGTCAATTGACTTTAGGTCATCACATTCCCCCAGTTCGTTTCCAAAGATCATAATCATGTGCTGAGCCCCTTAAGTGGACCACGGGGTGATTTTGATCTCAGACAGTTCCTAACAGTACAAAACCAAAATCATATTTTTTCAATTCAGATTTTCTACGAAGTTTTTCTAAGAAATTAATTATGGTAATAATGTCCTATTCTCACTACTACTATACGCAACCTCCGACCTCGTCACCTACTCCGACACCGGACAGTGACGCTTATGGGAGCACCGGCGGCGGTGGTGGGCGGGACTATGTCTCGGCATACTACGGGGATGTTCCAGCCCACGTTTCAGAGGGTGAAGAGGATTTTCCAATCTCACACTGGAGTATGTTCCTTATTTATGTTTTTTCCAAAAATTATTATAAATGCTTCTAACTCCTAGTTTGCCAATTTTTTTCTTCACACCGAAACCCATGTGTTTTGACGTTTGATTTCCGCTTAGCTGCTCTTGTGTAGACCCCGCTCAATTAAATAGTAAATGATTGATGACAGGAGAAGGATTTTAATTGCCTTCGAAACCCCTTCTGCTCCTTCTCTTGTCTTGTCATTCATGGTCCAGCGGAACCTTAATTGTTGAGCTTGTTAGAACGGGGGAGCCCTGAAGGGTTCCCATTATTGTGAAATGGACTGGGGGACTCCATCACCTTACTATATAGTTTCCGTTCCTTCTTTTCTTGGAGTCCTATTGTTGACTCTTGTAAGTTTGGAAAAAAACCGGAAAGTAGGGCTCAGGAAGAGGTATCCTCGCTAACACTGGAATCATTAACCTGGGATTTCAATTTGAGTTATTCTTACATTAAATTATTGTCGAACCACCACAAACTTGAGCTAACTTGAGTTTTATTGATGTTGTTACGTGTGTGGGGAAATCCATGCTGTGGTCCTACTTATTCTTCTTGTTCCGTTTTTCATTCCATCATGCGTTTAAGGTCGTGCGTGGGGCAGTAAGGGCTTTGTTTAATTTTTTCCAGTTTTTATTTTATTCAACTTTGCATATGGTGGTCGCTTTTTCCCGAAAACGGAATAGGATGCTCAGATTCAAATTCTCACATTGTTAGGATTTCGATTGAAGGAGTTGATAATTCTGCGTAGCACGTAAGTGTTGACTATCAAATTCTCCAATCTCCCTCCATTGTCTCCCAAAGTGGATTCTGCAACTGACTCTCCATTCGTTCCAATTGTTAGAGCAGTTCAAGTCCTCCTAGGCAGCTTACCCGCCTGTCCCTCCATATGATTATCCTGTCGTTTACGTTTACATGTTGATTATGTTTTTGAGCAAGAACGCTGCCGTGACAGGATGCCATGTCAGGGAGATTCCCCTTGTTCTTTTTATGCTCAATTTAGGTTTCAATAAGTCGTTGTTGTGTTCGTTTTAGGAGCGGTTTCGAGGGCCCTCCATCCCTTCTACGCACCCTTTCATTTTGGGAGTTGCGTGGACGCGATGGAAAATGGTTTACCTTGCTCTTTCTTTTTTCCATTTATTAATTATGACTTTTATTAATTATGACTTAATTTTTTCAAAAAGTTGAATGAGTGTTAAAACGGGGAAACGAGTGGCTGGGCGTGTGAGGTTTCCCTCGTCTCCTCTCTTGTGTATTATTGACGTGTTGGGATGAGGAGGAGGAGTGAAGTTGATGATGACAGGAGTTCTAAAGACCTAATTGAAACAAGTCCAAATCTTTTCTATTCCCTCTCACTTCCCGTGTTCAGTCAGTGAGGGAGCATTCCCATTAAATTAAGTAAAAAGAATGATCAGGTCAAACCCAGTAGACATTCCACAGCGATTCATTATTCATTATTCTTTTGGGAGATTATTATGAAGATGATGATGATGATGATGCTCCTGTTGTTTCTGAAGCTGAGTCTCCTTGAGGCAAGGAGAACAGCTTGACTTTACCTATGCCTCTGAAGAAATCAAACTAAAACCTGCTTGGGCTTATGTTTCGACATGGGAAAGTCTCCCGACTACCTCACCTCTCACCTCTAACCATCAACTCCAACTTGAAGAATAGTGAATCAATTGAATTGTTATGGATGGCAGGCCGGAGAGAGGGCCTATTCTTGCATTTTTAATTTCTTGTCCTCAGATTTGAGATTCCATTCGAACTTACTCATCATTCCTACTCACTCACCGGGTTTCCACTCGTGTGTCATCTTCCTTTGTGGAGGACACATTCTTGTTATTATTTAAACCTATTGTAGTATTGTAGTTAAGGAAAACTGATTCCACCTTTTCCGCCCCTCGGTTCTAGCAGGATTGCAAAACTGAAAGATTTTTATCATAAACTTTTTGAAAAACGTGGATGCGTTAACTCATATAACAAGCTTTCGGTTCTTTACCTTTTTTTCTGGTTTACAAAAACAGCGTCAAATTAGGTGCACTTATACGCTCAAAAACTGAAATCTGGGCTCAAAAGTTTGTGATTAACGTTTCAAAAAAATGGGAGAGGAATGCATTTTTTTTGCAAATGCAAATTGTTCACTACTTAACTCAAACGATAATCTTCTGTACACGTTTTGATTAATGGGAAAAAGTGGTTGAATTTAAGCATCTCTTTTTGGTTGTAAATTTTTTGGATAAACGTGTTAGCTGAGCAGATTTGGGTATATTTCGGAAGTTCCAAGCATGTGTCTCATTTTTACTTTGTCAAATCTGTTCAAACCTTCGTGTTATAATTCTTTATTCTTCGATAAATGGTGGATAGGACGCTTTTGTAATTTCGCATCAACCGTTTTAAAGTTTAAAATAAATAAACCAACCAACTAAAGGAAATTAGCATCTTTTGAGCAGTTAAGTGATTTTTTAAAACCGGCATTGAATCTAAGCATTTATCTTTTGTGCACATTTTCAATTTGTATTTTGAACTGAAACATCGGCTTAATTATCCTTAAAATTATTGACAATTTTCTTTTGTTAAGATATCCAACCTTTGTAAATTGTCACGCGTCTTCGCCTTGTTTCCTACTGTTTGAAAGATGGAACAGAAAAAGGAAGTCATTCATGTCTGTTTTCCAAGTTTACCTCAAGTAATCTCTTACTCAAATCTAATCCCAAACTTAATATGAAACTTTCAATTTGGATATAAATTGAGGGTTGGC
Source organism: Anurida granaria (assembly GCA_034694825.1). Classification (NCBI taxonomy): domain Eukaryota; kingdom Metazoa; phylum Arthropoda; class Collembola; order Poduromorpha; family Neanuridae; genus Anurida; species Anurida granaria. The sequence goes on from JAQIWD010000267.1 coordinate 22,386, forward strand.
CCATTCTCCAGCTTGTCTCCCTATTTTTCTCAGCACCACCACCGCCACCACCACTCCGCCTTTGTGCATGAGTGGTGCCCTTTTTCAATTGTTCTCCAGTTTCCCCCTTTGTTTGTATCTTTCTTAGAAACAAACGTTATTTAGATTGGGAGATCTGACATTGACTAAGGAGAGTCTCTGTTGTTCTTAAAAGGGAGGGATGAATTGGGGTTGTTCTCATCTCAGGTTACAAGCTATTTAGATAATGATGATAACAGTGATAATTCCTACAAACTATTATTCTCATTATACTACACAACTCAGGTGGATCCCAGTCCCTTTTCCTGGATTAAAAACATGATCTATTTCTCACTCGTTCCTTTCATTGAGACCCCAAAATAATCAATTTAGGAAAATGGTGTCTGAAAGTGGGAAGGCATTCATTTCCCATTTTCCTGTTCTTTTCTTTCTTCAAACACTTTTGTTTGTTTGTTTTTTTCTGATTCATATCGCTGGATCTTCTTTACTTTTTTTCCTTCACCACCACCACCGCACCACCGGCGGAAGGAAATTGTAATAAAATGAATTTTCATTTTTATGATTTCTGGCTAAGTGAGTGCGGGTGAGAAAGAACTCCTCATTGTTGGTAATTTGGGAAGACTTAAAATTATTTTAAGCCTTTTTGCCCTTAACGACCAAGTCGGAGATTACTTTTTGGGAGAGTAATGAATCCGCTGGTAGGTTCTGGGAGATTTAGCTAGGAGATTAGAAAGACTAAAATAATGGAATAGAGGAAGAAGAACCCATGAATTTTTAGTTTTATTGCCGTTAATCCCTCTTTACCTTTAATTAGCTCACGCATTTCTAAATTGTGAGATGGAAGTATTTAGGAGATTCCATTACCACTTCATCTTAATCATTTTCATTGCCTTACCTGGACGGAGGAGTCCGTGTGAGATCATAGAGAGGTAAATTCTTGTGATTTGAGTGTTGGCACAGGTAGGTAATGAGGTGGCCATGTTTTGGCATTTTATTCTTTCAGGATGTGTGGCATTAAAAGTTTCAAAGCACAGAGCACACCCGTCGAGTCGCCTCCTTTGACTTAGGAAATAATGAATTATTCACCTTACTAGAAATGTTTCTAAATATCAAAATATCATTTCCTTTCTTTCATTCATTCTTTTTATTGTGCGTGTGATATTGATCAGTTTTCCCCATGAAGGAATTCGGGCTTTTCCGAAACTTATTATGGTAGATTCTACCCTGAAAAAAAAGCCCCAAATGGTTACAAAAAATGTAGAAAAAGTTGAGTAGAGCGGATTAAAGTTATCTACGGTCCTTGGTTCCTCAGGTTTTAATGAATGAAAGAAACATTGAATGAAAGAAATGTGTTTAGTCGTGAGATTGATTGCAGAAGGTTAGGACTTTTGGGGTACCAATAAAATCCTTTGGATCAACATCCAGTTCTCATCATCTTCTCACTCAAATTTATCGTGTCTAAACTAACTCAACTGGGAATGGGAATACGCTCTCCTACTTTTTTGGCCCTTGGTATCACTTTTCTCAGAATTTCCGGATTCAGTACAACAGCGGCAACGTTAGAGCCTGGGTTTCATTTTTGCGTAGAAAGTTGCACCGACCACTAACTGCATTTCATTGTTACCAAAACCCCAAATATGGCAGTGACGACTAACTTTTGAGGTACTTGGGCGAAGAGGCAAGGATGACCTTGTGATCTTCTGAGGTTGACATTGATCCCTGTCACCTCCATGTCACGCCCCACTTTGCCTTTCATTGGTCGCTGCTACAAATGATGAATTATTAGGAAAGTTACATACAACTGACAGCAGTGGCGAGCGGCTTCTTTTCCCCTCAAACGCTTTTCCGCGTTGATAAAAGTAAAGGCTGCTAAAAAGGCTCTCCCAGTCTCTTCCGTTATGAAGATCATTTCAGTCATAAAATAATTTCTTTTGAGATTTATTGCCACTATATCCAACCATTTTCCAGTCACTGGCAGTAGCAGCGATGCAATGCAATAATAATTCTCCAATGTTAGTCTTTTTTCTAAGCCGTCGTGCTGTGCTCCTGCTGCCTTCTTCCAAAGTATTTTCCCCCTTTCTCACACTCCAGCCTGCCCGCCGAGAGTAGTTAGTGGGGTTAATTCCCTTTTTTCCAGTTTCTAATAATTTCTAATGGGAGTTTTATTGGGTTGGTTGATTGGTGTAAACTGGAGTTTGGAGATGATAAATCAAGATTCTGTAAATGCTCCGGAGTCCGGACCCGTTAGTTACTCCTTGAACCCCCTCGTTGCATTCTTTCCAGAAGATCTTCGTCCCATTGAGCCTTGTGAGCCCACAGATCCAACGAGGGCACTAAAGACGCTTAGGCTCGAATCCTGTGAAACAAAAGCTTAATGGACATTATGCAAATGAGAAATTATGTAAACTCTAAGGAGGACTGGTTAGGGAATGTATGAGGAGTTAAGGAGCCTAATAATTTAAGGTATGTTGTTAGAAGAGCATGTGAGCATAATTTCATTGTGTACATTTGAAGATTGGATTGGACTGGTTAAGCTTCGCACAATATTCCCCATCATCAGTCCCACGGATTCCCTTAGCATCTCATTGCATGTCCACTGAGAATGACCGAGCCAACCCGGTCCACCACCACCCAAAGTCACTCTGGGAAGAAGGACGATGAGGAGAGATAGGGAACGAGCATCTTCTTTTAGGAAGAAGAAGATGACCTCCCTCCTTATCCTTTTCTCAATGAATGGGATTTGGAATTGGAATTGGCGAGGATTGGGCTCATCTCCGCTTGTCATACATTTTCAAAGTCTTGTTTTTTTTTTATTCAGCCCAAAGACACATTCCTTAGTAAGGAGACCTTTTCCCATCATCTTAACTCTTCCAGCCCAAGAGTCCCACCACCACCGCTACGCATGTTATTGAATTTTTTATGACCAAATCACCCTGTGTGGGGAGATTCCTTGACTTTGGCTTTGGCAGTGCGGGACGTGGTTAGACTTGGTAGGATTTCATTTAGAACCAGAAGCCTCTCAGGAAGGCCTAGGCTCGGAGTAGTGTCTTATTTTAGTTGTGCCGGCACGTGGTGTGGGGGGTTTAATGACCTGCAAGGTCGCGAGGAATTCTTCCTCCTCGGAAGAAGAGATCTGTGGTGATGGTGGGGATGCTGGGAGGAGGTTTGTTGTGTTGTTCCCAGCTTCCCATCCATCCTCCTCTCAAGTGGCATGCAATTCAATGGGAATCCACATTAGCATAGCAATAACACAGCTAGCTAGACTAGACTCATCGCTCGTTTCTTCTTCCATCCATTCCATCCATCCTACCAGAGATGTCAAAAATGGCGCTGGACCAACAAATTGTGTTGGACCATAATCCAATTCCTCTCCAACATCCAACTTTC
>JAQIWD010000268.1:0-25788 GCA_034694825.1 Anurida granaria
TTGATCTTACGGAGACTTTGCTTGTATTTGTAGGGGATTCATAATAATTCAGTTTCCTGTTCAGAAGCGGAAATTAGTTTTACATAAACTATGGGAAATTAGCGGAAAATTGAATTTGAGAATTTCCTCCGGGGCATGAAATGCCATTAGAGGCGACGGAAGCGTAATTCCGAGGATTACCGGGGAAAGCTCCCTGCGTCTAAAATCCCGTAAAAGACCTGAAGCCCCTTTAAAAGTGATAATTTAAAAGTTTGTTAACTGAATAAATTTTTATGCTTAGGTCCGGAGCATTTAAGGAGAATGAAAAGATAAAACTAAGCTTAAAGGGATGCGTCACTTTCTCCGGTAGGAGAAAGTTCGTCTTCATCAGATGAAAAGATGAGGAACCACTCACTACCACTGTCTCCGTTTTGGCTTCATAAATATTCACAATGTCTAATTGGTTTTCTCACTACTCACTCTGAATTTAATATTTGGTGTGAACTTTCTCCCCCAAGTTTTCACACCTCCTGCGACAGTCACGCTTATAATGAAATGCAGAGGGGCAATTCAGACACTTCCGTTATAATTTTTTACGTTTTGTAGAATACGGAACTGTTTATGAAAAAAGTCTCCAGCATCCGAGAGCATTCTTCTTCATCGGCTTCAAATGGGATGCAAAAAATATATTTGAAAAGGCGCGTTCTTCACTCGCATTCATTTTGATTTCAGATTTCAAAATCAGAAATCTTATATTCACCCTTCATCATTTATTATCCGGGAGAAAGCAAATGCGTACGCTGCTGTAGGAGCCTTTAGACGTTGTGCCAGTACCGCCCGGTGCATTTTTAGAATTTTAGAATGGAAACCTTCCGTTCTTTCATAAGGGTTCCTTCCTCCTTCTGTGTACTATGAAAGGAGAGTTATGCAAGAAATGACATGGGACGCTATATTTCAATATTATGCTTCAAGTTGGGGCTCAGAGACATTATTGGTTTTTCGGTGGTGGTGGATTTCCATTCTCTCCCGGGTCATTTGCCTTGCTCTCCCCTTTTTCTTCCCTTCTTTGAACTTACAAAACAAGTCTCCTTCCCTATATCATCCCAAGTCATCATATTTTTCATCAAGTGTCCCGATATTTCTTCATTTCCGTCCTTCTCATTCATCTTGTGCTATACAAAGGAAGGTGTCACCCGGTTCCTTAACGGAAGAATAAACTTAAGTATACCAAGACTTTTTTGTGCGAAATACTTTCTCCGAACCTTTGACTCCAAAGAGGAGCAGCCGCTTTTCTTATTTAACACACTCCTTTGTGAAACTTGGTTCGGAATTTTTCTAAATTTCTTCGATTCGTTTTCATTATTGAATTCCTTCCTGCCGTATTCATTTCATTCATCAAGGCACATTGAAGGAGGCTATAAAGCGCGCGTTTCGCCATTACCTTCTTCTTAACGTCACGACAAGGCAGGCAGAACAATGCAATCAGGAAAGCATCCGCACTGATGAGTCCACGGGAAATTCAGACGGCGTGCATTCAATTTCCTCCCATGGCACGTTTTCACTAAATTATAACCCATTTCGGAATGAAACAATTGACCCATTATGGATTATTTCCTGATTGTTAAGGCAAACACTGACGGAGCTGAAAGACGTTAAGCGCCCATTCAGTCGTGGACTCCAAGCCACACTTTATGGCGGCCGTTACAGGTGGCAGCGTATTAGGGGGGTTTATAGCGTTCCCTCATGCAAGTGTTAATTACTCCTCGCCTTCCCTCGTTCTGGTGGTGTTAATCCTCTAGAAATTAATTTTCACTGGTGTTAGGAGATAAGAGGACTTGGTGAAATTGCCAAAGTAAATCAGCAGTTTGTAAATGGAAGAACATAAACGTTTTAGACCCATTACAATTTCCATCTGTTTCTCCGCTCAACCCGCTCTTGTTACTTTACGGTATTCACTGCCAGGGAAACCGAACCATCCCATCCTACAATTCTGAAACGTGGAGTTGGCGGTGGTGGAGTCAAAGTCTCCTTAACCCTACTTTTCCGTCGACAATTTCCGAGGCAGTGTTAAGACACTCTCCAACGGGCCAAATCCCAAGAGTACACAGAAACATTTGCAATGTGGTTCTGTTGATGGTGTAATTGATCTTCGATAAAATATTTTTCCCAACTTGAAGTCTCCTTGGACTAATACCAACTGACGCTCTGACTCTTCTGTACTTTCCCCAACTCCAATTCAGTGGAGAAAGTTAGTAGTGTTGTCTTAAGATACTCAGCTTCCTTTTCTTTTATCTCAAAGTAAAAAAGTAGGAGACCAGAAGAGGCTGTCGTTATTGGCCTGGACTCCCCTGCTAAAAGAAGTGTGTAACAGATTCCCTCCCTTTAAGCCACTGCGGCCACTGGATAAGTCTAAGGACGCTGGAGTAGTTGAACTTAATGATCTGTCTTTGCCCATTTCTCCGGTCAGACGGGTCTTAATGCGTACATTCTTTGTGTTTATCCCATTAAAAACTCTTCCTCTTGGCAGAATTGGCTCCCACTTCCTCCTTTCTTTATAATAAAACTTTCAGGATCCTTTACACGCTGGGGAAGTGATAGTGAAAATTAATATAACAAAATACCCCCATCGGTCCTTAAATTGCGGAACCCCAAGTTTCACTTTATTCCTCCAGTATCAACATTGGATGGAAAAGTATGGCCGAGTGTATGGCCAAAACATTGTACGAATTCAAAGAACTTGACCGCCGTTGCCTGCCAAGTTGTTAACTATTAAATCCACTGCCTGCATTAGCCCCTTGCCAAGCCCACGCGCTTTCACCTCATTTCTTCTCTGTCTTAATAGCACTTTATGTTTACTTTCGAGCGTAGGAGGTTTGTTTTCTTGCCATTGTTTGAGTTATACGTTTAATTAAGGCAGGGAAAGAGGTTACTCCCGTGGTCTGTGGTGATATCGAGCGGTGTCATGAAATTTGGTGGAGTCAAAAGGGTTGGCTACGGAGTGGCTCCTAATTCAGGTCACCAAGTACTACAAGTAGACTTTTACCCCCATTTTAAACCCACTACTGGTACTGGATTATGAATGGCAAAATGACTCCGTTAACAAGACAATGGGAGCCAGCCAACGGATATGGGAGCCTTAACGGCAGGAAGTGTGGCTTGGTCTCATTGGCCCTTTAGTTTTGGTAACCCACATAATATATAAGCCTAGCAACTCATGGCAACTCCCCCGAATAGTCGGAGTAGTGATACTAATATTTCATTCCATAGGATGGGAATGCGGGCGGGTTCATTAGCGTTTTAATTCATGGGTACATTTTGGGAGGATGAGGAAGACTCTCGGGAGAATAATATGATTGAGCCATTAAACTAATAATTTTATTCCTCCTGCTAACAAAAGGGAAAAGAGGGAGATGGAGTAAGGAATTGAACCCCAACCAAAGCGTCTTCCAGAAGGATGATGATAATAATAATGCACCGAAAGATAACCGGAGAGAGAGCTATAATGACACCCTCATATTTGTTCTTCCCAACAAAACGAAAAAACTATTAGGGCAGCCCTAAATTCAGTAGAGTAGTGTTTCTCCCTGTTGAAATGAAATTGGAGACTGAAAAAAGGCGTCTCCAGGGTGAGACTTCCAAGAATCAGAAGCATCCAATTTATGTTCAAAGTACAACTTGACTTGATGCTGGAGCTGGAGCACGTATTGACTTGTGTAGGAATTCATCAAGTTACAAGAAAGACAAACAACTTCACCCGTCATCTCCCTCCCCTATCATTTCCAACCGAACGTGCTAAATTGACAATTGCTATTGAAATTGTAAAGGAAATTGTCAGTGGGCGGAGGTCGTAGTACGAATTACAACGATGGATGATACTACGGTTGAGGAAGGGGGATGAGAGGGATTCTTAATAGGGAAATGGCGGCGAAAGGAGGGAGATTCGAATTTTAAGCATTTAGGGTCTGAGTTAATGCTAAGGAGGGTAAAGGGTTCTTGAGGGGAGTGACATTGGACCATTAAAGGAGGGCAAGGGTGATAGGGAGACCTTAATTGTCTCGTTTCCATTTTCTCCTGAATAACTTTCCCTGGGTACTTAATAATTTCCATCAGCATCCTCAAGCAATTGCTGCATGCTGGTGGTAGGTAAAATGCTCCTTTGATCGTCTTCCTCCAGTGAGTAGCCTCGTGTCGCATGATTTCAGATGAATAAGCGTCTTTCCTGCCATCTCGTCCTTAACTTAATATCATCCTCATCCAGGCAGCATTTCCCTGGAGTACTCCTGGAAGACAGGGAAAAGAGAGATAAGGATTATACGAAAATCTTTTCAAAGTACGAACTGTATAAACTTGGGAGTTGAATAAAACAAAAGCAAAACGTTAGTCGTTGGTCGTCTTTCCTGGCTTCGTATCATCTTCCAACAAACTTTCCCTTGCTCCTTTTCTTCTTATACTTTCTCCTTTTCTCTTCCATGGATTTCTGGATGAAAAGGAAAAGAAAGATCGGACGAGGTAAAGTTATATTGAATTCAGAATTTCCCCATTTCACTTTGAAATTTCAATAAGGACGGTTGCAAGGACAAAAGCACAAGACATTAGACCCTAGAAACTGCGGGTAGCGTGTGTCGCTCTGTTTATTTCTTCCGTCCGTCGGGCCTGGACCATTACGTCCGATGTCTTCTTGTTTTCATGCTCAATGAGCAGGAGTTTTGTCATTATTATATCACGTCCGCTTCCCATCTAACGTCTCAACGAAAGATACAAGACAAAAATCAAAGGAGACAACAGGACTGTCTCCCTTGGATGATTTTCTATTTAGACTTACTGGGCCATGGCACACGAAATTTGTTAAAGAAACTCACATCCTCCATTTTGAACTACTGAAACTAATGCACCATTTTATCTCTTACTTGCAGAATACCCTGGATCCTGGAAGCAGATTTATAAACTCACTTCTAAAAGGTTGGCGTTGACACCTTTTGACCACCTCACCCTTACGAGACGACCCATTTCAATAATGCACTGGAGAAGATAGGCCGAAGGAGAAATTTCTGACGTTTAACCGTAGCTACTTAGGGTAAGTGTTTGAGAAATCGTTTGAGTGTGAGTCCTTTTGTTCTAAAGTGCGTTTGGAGGAGTGTGACTTATGCGAGTGGTCCTTTGATGAAGTAGGGAGATAATTGGATTTGACTTGAACTGATGAGTCTGTCTTCCCTAATCCAGTCAGTCAGATTTTGGACAAGTATTATTCAATCTTCCAGTCCAAGGACAAGAACTGCGTGACCAATTGAGAGTTCAAGGAACTAGACTCCTACGTTATATTCTAGGGTACTCACATGTCTGGAGAAGACGCCAAGATCTTCATCAATACTTTATACTTGTCAAACACTTTCCCAAGATAAATGATTCCATCTCGTCCAATAATTAAATTGAAAAATCGAACTTGTTAAAACTTTATCTCCCATCTTTTCCCACTTTGTCTGTACAGGATGCGCAGTCCATTTTTGTGGAACGCAACAACGCAAAGCATTATTAAGATGTTGAGAATAGACGACGTGACACCATCTGTCCAATTCCTATCAAAACTCTGCTGAATTTTGATGGCCAACTTGATCAAAATCGTGATCTAATTACAATATTTTGATACATAGCTTGGCATTAATTAATAGATCTTCAATTCTTAGCTTTTTGTGTTCGAGTCCGCAGACATAAATTCAAGAAAGCTAGAAATCGCAATGCCAGGCATTGTTGTACAATTTCCGTTAGTTTAAACAGAATTGGTGTAGGATTGGACCTGTTCAGAGGGTAGAATGATGGGGAATTCACTCCACCTACCCCCATTGTCTTCGTTAGAATTCTGTCCTGCCTGAGCAAGTTCTCTGTTTTTAATAAAAGCAATTCTTCTCTTTCACAATCAAAATGTCAATCAGTTGGAATGTTTTCCAAGTCGTGACGTGAGTGGACTGGAATAATATAATAAATGGAATCCTTTTGTCAACTTTTCAAAGGGGTACAAAACAAACACCGAGGGTAGGTAGGTTCACCAAGTCACGTCACGCCAAGTGACTGACCAGTGTATAAACACGGGTCAAGTAGAATGAAGGGGAATTCATTAATTCCGAATGGCATTCTGACACTTTGGTCCCCTTTATACTTTGTTCCTGCCATTCTTTTTAATTTCACTCCATATTTCGTAGATCCCCTTCTAATTTCAAAATGAAAGCAAGGAAGGCCATCAAATCCTCAATTCGGAGTAGCTTTTCATGTACAACGACATGGGACTAGGTACGAGTAACTACGGATTAAGTTGGAAGTGTGTCTTCCGGGATTATACCATATCCTAATTTGAAATTCCCTTTCCAGCTTGGCTGAACAATTAATTGTAGTTACCAAGTTACCTCGCCTCTCCTCATTGCACAGAGGGGAGATTAAACTTGTGATGATGGGGATGTACTTAATTATAGAAAAATTCTAATACTATTCGTATAAGTTGCTATCATTCATCTTTCGTAAATTGAAAAAGGTTGATCCTTTCCGCTCCGAATTTTTGTAGTGTGTTAGGTAAGTAGGGTGGGAGATGAAGGTAGAGTGGCATTCGTTTATTGAATCCTATTCTCCCCCATCTTTATTCTTTTTTTTTTTCAAAATATAATGAAGAAGTGGGGGAGAAGTACCTTGGAGAGAGGATATTAGTTACATGAAGATGATTCCCATTGTGGGGAAACTTTGTAATCATTCTCCGAGGGGAAAATTCGTTTGTTCTACCTGATACCCTGATACCCAATGACGAAGGGTTATACGCCTAACGAAACCTTCCCCGGCATTCTACTGGTTAGGTCCCACTGGTCTCCGAGAAAACCTCATTACGGTTAGTCGCTTCTGGGATGTATTGCGGGGGATTCCGTTATTCCTTCCTTCCAAGTCTCTAGTTTCATAGATTCAGGATCTAAAATTCGTATCCTTGGATACACCGCTCCTTGTCGTCTAATAACTTCCACTTACTTTTCTCCCATAGGAGGAACATAATTAGGAAAAGTCAACTTTCTCCAAAGGAAAATGGAAGAGACAAAAGGGAAATTGTGGTGGTGCTTTTATGCTCTCCTGGACCACCCCCACCACAATTTTGGTTTCGTTTCTTGTTCGGGTTTCTTTTTTCAAGAAAATCAATTTTAACTTTTGGCGCACCGTAGTTTTCGGCCTGTAAAATACGTTTTAAACTCAAAATATTGTTGAATGCGATTTGACTTTTATCTTCTCACGTGGAAGAATTCAGGAGTGAAATGATATAAAAATATTTTTCTTTTTCCACACACGTCGCAGACTTTCCTCCTTCCGCCTTTCTCCATTGTGTCTATCCCTCCTAAATTGAATGGGGGAAAGGGAGGAAGTTGCCTTCTGACATTGTCCAATGTGGTGTGAAATACGGAAAAGGAAGTCCTTCCGTCAGCACACACGCACATTCAACGGGAATTGTTTTTCTCTTATAAAAAACGGTGTAGGCAGGCAACTTTCCTCGCCGTGTTGCTTGCACCGTTGTTGTAAAGAATCTCACCTCCCTCCCTCTCCTGTCACATTTATTAGCCACTCAATGCAGTTTCCTTAGATTTAACTTTGAGATTTTATTGGTAGGGATTGGAGAATAATGGTTTGGGTTGAGACGTATTTTAAAATGGCTACTGCAATTGTTACTATATTTTCACACTTTACTTGAATAGTTTGGGAATTGAAGATAAAAGGAGACACTTTGGATAACAATATGGATTGGGATAAACTGATTTTATGGTAACATATGCTCCAAATGATGACGTTCCAGCTTGGTCCTCCAGGACGGCTTCTGATTGGATGGCCATCCAGCCACTTTCTTTCAGTACTACAGCCAGAGCTCTTTTCGTTACTTTCGGGATGAGTTACGTATCGTACGTGTCCCTAATGACAATATGAGGAGGATGGGAACTGGGGAAAATATCCAATCGCCTCCCTCTCGACACATTTATTTCTCAGGCCTTTAATTGGAACCAGGCTTCGGGTATTCCTTGAGAACTTTTTAAGGGCCTAATATGCCGTAGACCTTTGGTCATAAAAATTTAATTCTTTGTTGCTCCACAAATGGACTCGGGAGTTAGTTGGGTAAGAAAGGAACTCAGGTGGAAGTTATTAGCTGAAGAAGGGGGCCAACCAACCTATAAATTCGGTGAGAAAGATTAGGAACTCGGGCGACAAAGCGTAGAGTGGTGGTGGTGGTGGGAAAAGTCCAATTATTTGGATCTGTATGACAGACATGATCCTCCCCAATTATCACCAACACTCTTTGTTGCCCTCCCTCAGGTCTTATTTTGACAACTTTGGATTCATGGGTCATGATTCATAGTTTGCCTTGTGGTGGTGAAGGTTTTCAAGTTGACTGGAGACACTGGAGATGTAAGGTTCCGGTTGGATAAGCAACATTGTCTCTTAATTTCGTCGACCTATTTCCTAAGAACCTCTCAAGGAGAATGGAACGAGGCTCTTGTTTCATCTTTAATTTGATGAAGAAAGTACGCTACTACTAGTTTGTTTGGCTTTTACTTTGACATCCCCCTGATCAAGTTATCCATCTCATAGGCCGTTATAATTAACGTTTTCCAGCCAGCCCCTGATGAAAACTGTCATTCTGTGAGTCCGTAGCTTTATAGGGGTACACCGAAAACGTGGAGTAGTTCCATTAGGTCCAACCACCGTCGTCAGCTTCTTGACTCTCACCATGATGCTTTCTCCTTATCTCCTGAAAAAAGTAAGACAAAGTTTCCTCCTCTTCATTATTCTTCTCAGTTTTTAATTAAAAAAGCAATGGAAGAGGTGGTGATATCTGGGGCACGTTGCATTGGGCCATCCATCTCCGAAAACAAGGACCTGGACAAGGATATTTAATTATGCACGTGACACAAATGAACAATTTCAAGCCCAGTTTACAAATGTGGCATAATAAAGTCATTGTTCAAATTAATTAGAACAATGCTCAAGTAAGTTCTCAGGGAGATGCCTCCAGGCAACCGAAGCAGGAATTCAAGGAATCATGGTAGATGGAGCAGAATTTTGAACATCAAAGTGCTCACATCAGCGTTGCTGGAAAGTGTTTGGTGGGATGAAGCAAAGAATCTTTTATGGACATCCAACCATTTATTAATCCTGTCATCATGGGGCAGATAGTTAATTAGTCGCTGAGTGACTCATGGACCTAAATAACCCCCAGGGCAAATCAAATAAGGGGTTATATGACTGACTTGGCCCAGGTTTCAGTTTCTCATTGGCTGTTCTGGCTCTATTGTCTTCCTGGATGAGAACAAAGGACCACGAGAATTCAAACAAAAGAAAGTTGGAGAAACGAAGATTGAGTAGTGGCGACGTCCGACTGCGTCTAATTATGAGCTTCACAGCTTGGAACTACTACATATACTAAGCTCTGCCAAGATTTGCGAAATGTCATTTGGATTCAGTTTAATGTTCTCTTACTTCCGTCAGTTTCTCACTGCGATAGATAGAAATCTGCTAGAAGGATTTTAGATGCAGTTTCATGGATGGCTCCACACCCTTCCCAACTCAACACCAAAAGACTTAATGCCCTGTCAACCAGAGCTAAAAATTGGAGTGTTAGTTTCGGGACATTAACCAGTTCATGGGCTTCGCAAGAAGAGGCTCATGCCGCACATTCCATTTCTCCGACTTCGGAGTGGTTACAGAGCTAAGAAAGAAATGCGTCGAATAAATCGGGATGAAATAGTTAATGGAATTGGAGGTTACACAGCGGAAAATAATTTAGGAAGAAAACTTATGGAAGCACGAACTTTTTTCAAGGGAACCGTCCCCTGACCATATCTTTCCTTTTTGTTTCTGCTAAATAAGAGAAAGGGATCGACAAATTCGGCCATTGTTCCTCTGAATATCCTTCCATGGGCTCATAAACACATTTTCATATTTACTTTACACAATTCCCGTTTCCATCTCCAGTCTCCAGGAAATAAAGATTTTGCATCAGTTGACGCAATTATTGTACGGCAAATTCACAATGCTTAGTTGCTTTTACTCACTAAAACCGCATGAAAATGCAACAAGAAGGTTGATTAGTGAACTACCTATGAATTAGTGAAATTGTGCATTTGACCTTGGTTCTCGTCCTGTATCAAGTTTGAGTTAAACGGTTGAAGATTTGACAACTTTATGCGTCAAAAGTTTAAAACCAATCACGATAATAAATGTTTGGCAAGGGTTGCATAAAAAGTTAAAGTTTTACAACATTAACTTTCTACAAAGTTTGAAGTTCCGAGATTGAATTCAAAGTTTTCGCTTTACGACTATGGCTTTTAATTATCTTTTATGATTTAAAAAAAATGAAACAGTGACGCTGCGTCAAGACCCAAAGGAACGCTTAATATTTTTACATTTTGTTTGAAATGAGTTCAAAATTACTCAAAGTTTTGCAGATCAAAAGATGATTGAAGGTTCTTTAGCATTCGAATCTGGTAGAAGGAGTCATTTACGAAGGACTTACTACGACTCCGTTAAATTTTCCGCTGTTTTGTCAAAAAATACAACCCCGATGGAGAGTTAGTGGAAGTAATAAATGAAACTGGGAGTTCTAGGCAGGGAAACTTATATTGGAATTCCTTCCAATACGAAAAAGAATTCCATCAAAGGGTTAAATGAGCATTCCATGCTTATAACTTAAATGTACATTTTCCTGTTGACATTGGCGTGGCTGTGATTGGCGCAATTCATTTGCAATTAAACCCACAGTTTTGGGATGCACAAATCCAGTGTGTCAATTTGTGCGTTTAAGTAAAAACTACGTAACTACGTTAAGTTGCTAGCAGCGGCAGCTTGCTTGCGTTTGCTTATTTCATCCCGAGTGAAAGTATTTCGGTTGGGGCAAAGTAGAGGGTTCTGCTTTCCCTTCCCTCAGAGTGAAAGTTAACTTCTGCATTTCAGGATAGCAACCATGCCACGTACACGCATGTCATGACCTCTTGGTTGATCGTGTCAAACTTTCCCCTCAGTGAAAGTTCCAAGATCATGCACAAGGTTTCTTCCTCCCCCTTTGGTTGCCTCTAAAACTAATGAGAAATATTTTGTCAGCTATGGGAATTCATTCCGGATGGCATTCATGAAGCCAAATTCCGTCAAGCCCCCTGACAAATGCCAAATGTCAATCTTGAATGAAAGTTGCAAGGGGATTCCAGTTGTGTTTTGTGTTCACAGAACAAGGAATGAAATTAAATGTCATTGGGCAATATCAGCCATTTCTCCATCAATTATGCATGTTAGTCTGAATTAAAACTTTGGGTGAAATGCAATGTTCGTTTGGTCTTTTGGTGAAAGTGAGTAAATAGATCGATAAGTTTTTAACAATGAATTCCCAGTCGAATAATTTCCCTACTCTCTCCATTTTATCCTAACCCTGATGGGAATCCTAATTTTCTTTTGTTTCCCTCAGTTCCCTTTGGTCTTGACAGTTTGTGCTTCCTTGACACTTGGGTCTGATAGGACCATTGTTCTTTTTCAGCATTTAAAACAGGAAGTTCTATTGAGGGAGACTCCTCTAGGGGTACTATAGAAGGAGATGATGATGATGATGATGACAGAGCTAACTATTGTATTCTGAAATTTTGCATTCGTTCCAAAGTCAGTTCCCGAGATATCTCTATTCATTTTCAATTACCAAGCGCATCGCCTCGAACCTTCTCCACCACCATGTTCCTTCAAGAGTAAAAATATTCTCGTCTGAAAGGATCCTTCTTCTACATTTCAGAATAATTGAAATACTCCCAAGTGGAAATGAAAAGTTATTCCGCGGAAGATGTTCTTCGGTATAAGGCATAAAAGAGAAAAATAAATTTCATTGCATGGTTCTTGGGTCTGTTCCTTTCTTCTTTGCCAAACTTGATTTGCTTATCTGTCAAGGGAAAGATGATGAGCCGGCTGCTGCGGTGCGTTAACTCCAAAACCGTTCGAGGACATAAGGAAAGGGACAACATCGGCGGTGGAGAAAAGCGTCTGAGAAATTGAATGAGGCTTCCCTAGAATATTGTGTTTGCGAAGCGCAAAAAAGCATAAAATCTTTTATGGCATAACCCCTTCTGCCCGACTTTATTTTCCTTACATAATTTTAAGATCCTTGACTTGACGTTTTCTGTACCACTACATACATAACATCCAGCACCGCCGCGACCACGGTGATGACAAACGTTGTGATGTGGAATATTGATAAGCTCTCAAGAACGGCGGAGGGAGGGGATGGGGAATCCATTCTGATTCTATTCCCTCCATGCCCGCCGTAATTTTCTTTTGTATTATGCGGTTTCAACTTATTCAATATTCCTTTCTTCAATTTCCTCACTTTCAACAACCCTCAGCCCAGCATCCCAGCATCTTTCATCCCGAATTTGCATCATAATTGAAAATGGGCTTTCAGTTGAATTGAACCCCACAACCCGTTCTGACGGGACCAAATGATTTGATTTCAAAAGTCAACTATGGGAGAGTGGCGGCATTGTCTCTCCATTCGCAGATTCTAAATTGGATTGAGGATGAAACATTCAGGGACCAAGGAAATTCTGCACTCTGACACTGTAGTGGAGATAATGTCATTAGAATGATGACACTTTTAGGAGGCAGGCAGACAATCGTCTTTGTCATCTTTATCTTCCTTCGCCTAATATACTTTTCCAGGCACTTTCTCCAAGCCCCTCCAATCCAATTTATGAATCTAAACTTTCCGGAAACTCGGAGCGGAGAAAGGCATGGGCATATAATTCCAGGCGGGTAGAATTCAGTATCATTGTCGATCCTATGTTAATAAAAAAGTACTGTTGGTTTAGTATTAAGATACCTCGCCCGTTCAATTGCCGTAGGCTATAAAAAGCCGGGTAATAAAGAAGACTGATGGAATCGGGTGGTGTTGAGTAGTTATATCCCACACGCATATATAGTCCATATCTCACCCACTTCACTCGAGGCACCATACTATAATTTTCTCCTCGTTAAATATCTCTCTCATCCCTCTTCTTTATTCTTTCCTAAAAAATTCCTTTTCACAAATCAGAAATGACAGACTGGTTTGTACTACAATCGGATCTCAAGGTTTGTACTAAATCAAAGCCACAATCATGACGAGCATTTTGTTTTGGGGGATACTTTCCTCTCCAGGCCATTCAGAGCTACCAAAGTGTTCAATTCAGTCTAAACTTTAATACTACTGGAAGGGACTTGGGAATTGGAGGGACAATTTAAATTATCATAGAAAGTACGTAACACCAAACTACATTTGAAAAAGTAAAAGTTTCGGAATAAGGAAAACTTTTGAGTAAAAGAAACTGGGCTCAATTCGAATTCAGTGGTGATTGAATTGTAGCCGGGAAAAGTAGAGGAGGCGTCAATTGAAAGTCATTCTCCTGCCCAGAGTTTTCCAGGGGAGAACTTATATAAGAAAGATATAGGAAAGTGTGTATGGGGAAGGAGGAAGATGAGGATGATAAGTTTAGCCCTCGGGTATAGTTCTTCCCAAGTTTTTTGGATCCTTTAATGTGCTGCTCAAACGATATGATCCCCTTCACTCCCCCTGGTATTCCGGGGATTCTGGGGAAAAGTTTGAATCCGAGAAATAGAAAATATACACCACCACCACCACCGATATTTCCTTCTAACCATACCATGGAATAAAATTCCAACAATTTTCATCCCCTCAAGCAGAGAAAGGAGAAAAGAAAATGAGAAATGTCAGGGGAAGAAAAATCCTGCGGCTTGTGGATCTGGATGATATTATTCAGAATTTGAAGGATTTTTCTATTAGCGTCCTACCACCATCATAATGAGGACAAATGTCTAAATTACAGAGGATCAACGGGGGATTACTTTGTGCACCCATCCAAGAATCCAAACGGACCGACCCACCATTATCTTTGTACCCAAACAGACAAATGTACGTGCACATCTCAATTCGTAAGTTGACAGAAAGTAAAGGAAATTGGATGCATTGTTGGTCCTGATAATTTGGCCTGAATTGGTTTCCTGTCCCCGCCTCAAGAGTGGCCTAGGCTCAGGTAAACATAGGAATTAGGTTAGTGGAAGTGATGTTTCTCCCCATTTTGGTACAATTTTGGGAATTTGGGGCTTATAAGTACTATTTTTCCCCTCTGGTTTCCATTTAAATGTACGTATCTCCTTTCAACACTCCTCAAATTATGGAGAGAGAATCGTTTCATTGTTCTCGGGTGATCCCTTTGGGGATTTTGGTGAACGAAGGCAAAGGGAGTGGGTTGGGCCGGGTAGGGCTGCTGCAGCTGTCGAGAAGGTACATGGACCTTAGAACCCACGGGGCTGAAGCTGAAGGTAAATGTTCATTGTACACATCGGACCCATTCAACAGCCCTTGGAGATAATCCCATCCAGAGATTCTTTCATTCTTTATTAAGAGCCCAGAAATAATAATAGAGCACATGCATTTTATTAAACGGTGGTGCCCCAAACTGGGTATTATTCTGGAAAGGGCAGGCAAGGCAGGCACTCCATCGACCCATCCGGAATGGACGCAGGGCGTGTTTGGACTTAACTGTTTCGTATAGAGACGTTCTGTCATCGTGGTCTTCCGTGGTCCAAAGGGGGAGGATTGGACGTTGTTGCCATTGGCTCTGATTTATTTCCATTACTGATTTCTCCATTCATATGATATTCAATTAACGAGGACAATAAATCTTCTGGTTGCGGCGGGAAGTTTATGCCCCCGTGCAGGCGTCTGGCAATAAAAGCGCTGGACGACAAAGGTCGTGTGGGTCCCGGGAAAGCCTTCAACAACGCACCCATATTGACAGACAACTTGTGTACTGTGTGTATGCTGAAAAATTACGTAATTGTATTGCCCAGACCTTTAGCCCAATCAATTTATTAGCAGAGGCTTAACGATTTTATTTATGATGCGTAACGCGGCGCATCTGATTTCAAATAATTCAGGATTTGTCAGGATACGGAGAAAGTATGTGACAGGGAGAGTGGGAATGGGCTCGGAAGCACGTACAAGGGTGAACTACTCTGACGTGAAATGAGTTTGCATTGTTGTAATACTTAATTACAAGAACCCCATTAGAAATTCAGAGGAAATAAAAACTAGAATCTACTATCATGGCAGGAACATGTGATGAGCATGTACTAAGGAAATAGCGAGTGAGGATGAAGCTTTCGTTCTCGTACGTGTTTAGATAGTGGATACAAAGGATTTGGAGATGATCCACTTGCCTTTCATTCCTTCCTACCCGCCTCGGAGAAGGATTTCGGAGTGTTAGAAACACGGACGAACCGGAAAACAAATGGATTTGCTGAAAAGCTACTCAAAAATTAGACTCTGGGAGTCAGACGTCGTTTCGCCAACACCATTCCTCCTTCCCTTGTTATCTCAAATTTAGACTTATCGAACACGCCTTGGAACTTGCGAACATGTCAGCCCGCCATGGATTTCCGCACTTCTTCATTTCAAATGAAAATTCCAGGGAGAGAAATGGGTCTGACGTGACAAATCTATCCGTCCGGTGGCAACAGTTCTACTTTATGACTTTCCCCGATATTTGTTTTCTTCTGAGGAGACTCACTGTCCAGGACTCTTTCTATGGTACGCATAAGTCCACCCATGTTACCCCTGCTGCTGGACCATGGACCTAGATGATGTTAATCTGTATGCATGTTGTCAGTTTTATGACAAGTCGTAGGGAGATGCAAATGATAGTCTGGAATTACCAAGCTCTCCTCCGTATTGACCATTTGGCCTGGCTTGGAGGGTGTAATGACACCATTTCCTCCCTGGTCATTTCAAATTGGATTCCTTGGGATGAGTCTCTTTTCTGCTATAAAGCGACACTGATTTCCTCTACACACCCAGCAGTAATTTTTGTCGCTGAATTCTTTAGGTTAGGCAGAGTGAGTCTTTTCCGCCTCTTGGTTTGGTTTTCACTGTTGACTTAACAGAGCGTCATTTGGTTATTTGCCTTGGGTTTCTACTCGTATCTTCCTGGAATCTGAGATGGAATGAAGACAAGGTAGATGTGCAAATAACTTGGGCAAATAGGTAGAAAACTGCGGGGATTGCTTGTCAAAGGAGTCTCGTAATGAATTGTTAGCTAGAAATTCCTCATTAGAAACTGTAAACAAGGAGCTTGTGATGAACAAAGGGAAACGGCAACTGAGCAGCATTCAAGATTTTCATTTAGTACCAAGCACCATGATTTAAATTCTCCAGTTGGATTTTTAAAGCCAAAGGCAATCGATCTAAATTTACACCTCAAAGCGCTTGAATCCGAACCAATGGAAAGATGCAAAGATCCTGGGGAAAAGTAATGGAGAATTGAATTCAATAGAAATCTTGGCAGAGAGAGTGTGGACTAATTAAGAGGAGGATGCTTTTAGATGCTTGTGCCCCGAATTCGAAATGAGAAACGGCAACGCCAAGCTGAGTAATTTGGAAGGATTTTAGATGAATTCGAAAGTAATGGAGTTTGGTATTAGTAATCAGAGAACCTTGCCAAAAGTTTTAATTTAAAAGACTATAGGAAGAGGGAAGGGAGGCGCATTTAGGTAAGTAAGGTCCATTAGTTCGTGGTTTACTCTACTGCCTCAGATTGAAATTAAGTTAAGAGGAAACAATACTTTTCCCTTCCTTCCCTTTCTTTCCTTCAAAGAAGAATCGTAATAATAAAACCAAAGTTCCGTAAGAACGACGCACAGCTGGAAGTATGAAATTCTAATGACAGAAATAATTTGGACTTTCTTGGGACTTGGTGAATATGACTGGGGAAGGGAGTTTGTTTTGCGTCTGGAGAAATGATTACCAAAGACTTATTTGGGGGCATTGAGCAGAGACAATGGATGGAACTTTGGGATACAATGGGACTCTGCTACCATCCTTTATTTCCTTTCATATGAAACTGGGACTCGGAGTTATGGTTGCTGGTGCATTTCTTAAGATTTCCGTTGACAAAAGCCTTTCTATCCCAAAAGTCTACTTGCTTTCATGGAGGGAAGAATGGTGGGTTTTTGCGGGAATGCTTACTTCGGTTGGATGGAAAAATAGGAAGACCCGGGTCTTGCGTTTTCTTCCGCACTAAACTTGTTTTTCTTTATAGTTTGAAGAATAATTTGATGTTTTAAGGGTTGAATTGGATGGAAAAGCCAAAAGTGGTAAAAAAGAGAAAGGAAGAGCCAATGAGGAGGACGCGTGGGGAAGAGAAGTGGCGTCTAGAGTGAAAGTGGGAAGTGAAAGTAGATAAAAGGAGATTCAGCAAAGGGCGAGGTTCGGAGCTCGGCCGGAAACTGGGACGATTTGCTCTAAGATGTTTTCGTATCATTGTGAAAGTTTTCAAACTGAACCAGCAAATCATAGCAGCCCAGCCCGAATCTGATGAGTAAAGTAGTGGGGGGATTCATGTGAATGGGACGTTGGGTACTTGAAGGAAAAGAAGAAGGAAATGATCCAGCCAAAAACCCACGTCCCTTCTTCCTTCTGTTCCCTATTACTAATGGAATTGCGCCAGAATTGTTTGTCGTGATTCCTACACTCACTTCCTGTTTCTTCATCACCCTAGAAATCCTATAATAACACAAAAGAAATCGACTAGGTTGGACGAAGAGAGGAAGGCACATTCCTTCCGCTTTCTCCATTCAAACTTTCTCATGATCAAATCCTTGAATCCAAGGGAGAAAGTGAGAATGAGTCATGTCATGTCCTTCTAGCATTTCCCCATTAGATGAATTAGAAGGGCGGGAGTGGAGCATCCGGAAAATTTGAAATAAGCGTCAAACTGCATTAGAACAAGAACGAGAGCTACCAAAACATTTTTGCAAGTCTTCTTTGACGTTTGCAATTCTGTTTAATGCATAGAAAGTATGTACAAGTCCTTTAATCTCCCTCCTGGTGACGCCTCCTTCGAGTCTTTTGAAACTCCCAAATTAGATTTGAGTTGGAAAGTTTGGTCAAAGGAAACTTTTGTGCCTAAGTTGCCAAATTAGTTGATGAATATTTTAATTTACTTAGCACAAATAGGACCAGCAAAGTCGTTTCCTCCCCAAATTAGACATGCTAAAATTGTCCCATTTTTTAAAACGTTCTAATATAAATTCTTATTTTTCTTTCAGATTTGGGAATATTTTGGAAGCAATAACCAAAGAGTGGAGTGTCGACTGAAAATGCTGGCCTAAGATCGCTGCCGAGAATGGAGGAAATCATAATGGAGATTCTTTTGGGCTGGAATAACATGATCAATCGCTCTTGAATTCCCCTGCTAGAACTTTTCTAAACAGCTGCTACTGGAAACAAGAGTCATTATCTAACTAGTCAAACTAAGGGATCATTACCCGTCTTTGATTTCCACCAAATCCGATACAAGATTCATCCAATCTTCACGTTTCTGAAACAGCAGAAACTTTATCCTGATTTCTGCTGCTAACCCGAAAAACCCCGAAACCACAGGAAGTTCCCTCCTGCAACCGCACCGAAAAAAGAAATCACTCCAGCATCACAAAAAGGAAGCCAGAGGCTGAACTTTGAGGTGAGTTACATCATAGAAAATAGTTATTATGTATGCCGACGAGGTTTGAATTCCCCCTTCCTTCGTTCCTCCTTGTGATATTATTGAAAGGGCATGCAAAGTGCGTGTGTCAGAGGGTGGGTTGTGGTAAAGGCAAGCAAGGGCTGGAAAACCGGAAATAAAAACCATCAAGTAGCCTGGATTAATGACTTGGAAATCACGTCTGTGATGAATGGGGTTTGGCATGCCACACAAATGTCAACCTCTGGGTTCCCTACGTGGCGGTGCGTCTGGTATCCCCCGGATCCTGTTTGTCAAGAAAGTTGGAAGTTATTAAGTTCTTCGAGTATAAAAGATTGGAAAATGTCGACGGTGTGTTAAATCTATTAACAGGCGCACAAGTTGTCGTAAATTCACAAGCACGAGAAATTAGGTCGACGGAATCAATTTCCCTTGATTTATGATTCGGGACACCCATTTCTGGCAGGCAAGTTGTAAACAATCCAGTCTGGCGTAAGTTACCGTAATTACGTGACTCATACCAGAACTTATGGTTTACGCCTTTGATACTTCTGGTAAATGCTCCAGAAAAAGACAGACACTCGGTTACTCCGAGCGGCAAAGTTTGACGGTTGATTACTTGAGGCATTGAGCTGGAAGCAGAAATGCTTAGCCCCTGACTCGCTTCCTTTGCAATTTCTTCAATATCTCCCTCAGATTTCGCTTTGAAGTTCTCAATAATACGTGCGGGGGATGACTTTCTTTTTCCGTAGGGTGAATTAATGAATAGGGAGAAACTTTATCATCAGACCAGCTACTGGGACATACATCCAGCTCTTACAGATTGTTTCTTCGTAGGGTGCACTTTCCCCGGAAGGGAAAACGCATCTTCTTCCCTGTGTTCCATACAGACACAAGATTATCCCCCACATATCCCTCTTTTATTCATCTAACCCCCACTGCTAACAGACGCACCACGCACTCAGCCAGATTTCTTTCCCTGGTTTCATCTTCCCAAACCCCCTATTATTCATATTTATGACTCTAAATTGGATACTAAAATATTACGCTCAAATTGGACCTTGTAAATGGCTTTGATTCCGAGCGTGGCGAACTTTATTTTAATCCCAGGCAGGCCAGAAGGGGGCGGGGGTAACAAATCTTAATGGTGTGTGAAACGGAAGGAGATTTTGGAAAGAAAGTCAAAGACTTCGTAACTCGTACTGCCATGCTGTTCCAATTGGGTCACAAAATGTACTGGCTGTTAACAGCCTTAGCTGAAATCCGACTCTTCCCGCAGAAAGGCACTCAATATTTCAGTGTCGTTTAGGGAAGGTCCGGATCCGAGTGATGACAGTGTTGGTATTTCTCTCCATTAGGTGGGCAAGAAGCCTGAAATTCTGGACTAAATTGAAGGAAACAGGAAGGCGGAGAGACGTCAATTGGATCAGAAATCTGGTAAAAGGGAGCAGCCTCTCCTTGGTCTTTGCGGGTTCTCCACGTCGTCACCAGTCACCAGCATCCTCTTCACATCTGGTTCCAGTAATTCCTTCCTTCTTCTGCCGACCAAACCAAACCCAATCAAATAGTCATTGAAACCAGATGATGTTGTTGGGACTTGGGAAGTCAGAGAACCTGATGGAAGATTCATGTTCCCAGCGTCTCCAGCGTCAACCAGGAAGGAAGGAACCCCGTAACATGAGAATGTCCATGCCTGTCACCACCGTACTCCTAACACTCATCGCCTCCTTTGTCCTGGCTTCCTCATCCTCTGATGCCCTCCCCAATCCGGAAGGTAAGTCAAACCTTCTCATTAAATTATTCTGCAGGGAAGCAGGTGCGCCGCGGCGGTTGCGTAGCTCGAACTTGCGTTTGACGTAAACTTAACTTAATAATTTATGCCCCCGAAATCCCTCCTGGATTTACTTATTTGAGAAGTGGAATTTATTGGATTATTGGGTAAAAGTAAGCGAGACTGTGATGCATACCAAGTATTCTGGTGGCAGGAGGGAAGGTTAATTTACGATCTTAGGGGAGGGAAAAGTAGTTAAGCGAACGGCGGCAAAGTTCAGCAGAGCAAGGTGAAAGTTGGATTCTTTTTTAAGATTGGGCACTGCACGGGGCATGGTGCTGTACTAAATGTTCTTTTTCGTAGTAGTGGGGAAAGGAAGTTCCATTTATTAGAAAGCGACGAGCAAAAGCTTCTCGCCGAACCAAGTCGTTACTTGACGATTATTTCTTCTGACGCCTCCCCGCCCCACCCCAAAGCCCCACATTAAATCTCATCTGGAGAAAGTAATAGGAAATGGTTGGGGCTTGGGAATGGAGAGAGGAAATTGAAGCTTCTCTGTATGCATGACGTGTTGTGGAAGCATTTACTCGGTTATTTCCATGGTTTCATTGTTAACCACTTAAATTTAGTTATTTTTGCTCTTCCTTTATGCAATAACGTGGGAGAATGAAAGAAAGTTAAGTAAGTGATGCTGGAAATGAGAAAGTTGGTAGAATTCCCATTGCGGCTGTGGAGCCTTCAGGTTGAATATTTTTTAATTTCTTTCCATTCTGACACACGGCGGACCAAGTCAGCTCCACTAGTCAGCCATGTGGTGGGAAGATGATAAAAACCCCGGTAGCATTCCCGAGTAGTCCCCGCACATAATGGGGAAAAAGAGGGGAAAGTTCTTTTCCCTGGATGAAGATTGCTTTTCCAGCCCATCCAATCTTTAAATGATATTTGGAGGATGAGAGAATGTATGGAATGGAGAGGAGGAGGACCACACCCCTCAAGGTATTACAAAGCAAACGCTCCAGAATTTGATTGAATTCAGAACTGGACAGACTCCAGGCAGGCCAAAGTCCAAGTCCTCTCCCTCAAATTTCCGGTAACATTTCTAGTCCCTCAAACTTTCTTTTCTCTAGGGACGAAACGAGGGAAAATTTAATCGAAACAGCAGAGTCTCTAATGTCAAATTTTAGTATTTCCAATGTTAGCCACAAAATTGCGTGACCACTGTTATGTCATTTGTAGAATTACGATTGCAAAACTTGGCAATTTTTGACAAGGGATTAATGCTTTGTCTTTTAGACTTGTTTGTCTTTCTTGATGGAAGATGAAATTATGCTTGGGATAAAAGACCTAGTGGCGGGGACGTTCTTAAAAGTTAATATTTGTTCTGCAAAGTGCAATATTGAGGGTAGAAGTGGAGGAATAAGAAAAAGCAATCCGATCTTTCTTCTTAGGGACTTTTTCCTCCGCATCTTCTTCCTCCATATTATTCCCACCCAGTCATCTGCCCTGATGTTCTGATTCAGAGAGAGTAGAATCCAATTGGTTTCCCTTTGATTCTGTCGGAGGATGATGTCCTCATTTATCAAAGGAATGGAGGAGAAAGTATGAAGGCTGGGATATGAACAAGGGTTATGGCTGGTGGGCGATGGATGGATGACATCCAGTTTATAAGAAGCATAGCATAGGCATAAGGAAGTAACAGGAATGACTTTTCCCTGATTCATTCTCTTCTTCAGTTACTTACATTCGACTTCATTTATTTCTACTTTCTTTCCCATTGTCTTTCTTCCACCATATCCCCCCTGCTCATTTTTACAGGGAGGGATTTGGCCAAGATGGAATGGGGTTTACGCCGGATTTCCTCATACATCTTTCTCAATGTCATCAACTGGAGCTTATTACCCGCGCCTTAGGAGCGTCTTATGGAAATCTACTTTGCGCGCCTTTTCAAATCCTTTCCACGAATGACACCGACTTGGTTATATTCACGATATTCTGAGCTTTTCCACCAATGAGAGCACGAGGTATGCCAGGAAGACCCAAACCGTAACTTTTTCTTTGCAAACCGAACGCCAATTAAAGGTGAGAGTCCTTGTGCTTAATTACAGGGAACTAGAATCTAGAAGCACTTCCAACTAGAATTTGTGTATCCTAAGAAATAATAAAGGAAACGAGGACAATTAATTTAGTCCTCCTCCCATTTTTCAGTCCAAGGAGCAGAACAACAATGAGACAAAGGCAATAAAGCAATGGGCGAAATGTTTTCCTTAGGTCTTCCGAAACCACAGCTAGTATGGCTTCCGGGGTTAAAGAAAGTAGGTCAGAAGGATTCTTCACTGGATAAATAATTCCGCCCTATTTTAATAAGACTTCCGTCCTTTGTACTTAATGTGATCATCTCCATTTCCCCCTGGCTTCTTCAATTACTCCCGTGGAGAAAGTGGTCCTGGGAAGAGTAGAAAGTAACAAATGGACGCCACTTTCCTCTGTCTTATCTGAATAATGTAGCTAATTTTAATGGTAGCGTCATTGGTGCCAAGGTGATTGAGCTCCCTGTCAGGCCCCTTCACTCAGGGTGAAGCTTCACTGACTTTAATTTCGTGGTTTGAGCCTAGTGGGGAAGAAGGGTGAAGGGGGTAACTCCCAAATGTCACAACCTTTAAGTATCCCATCTTTTACTTCGATCGGACTCAATTTTTCCCACATCTTATTAAGAATGGAGCATTAGGGAGAAAGGAAAGGGTGTATTGTGGGGGTGCTTCCAGTTTCTTTCCCCATCCCTACCAAAAAGGGGCATCTGAGTCTATTTCAATTTGGACCAACATTTGTCTTGCATGTGGAGAGGGAGAGCGAGCAGCTTGAGCCTCTTAGCAACTGGATTCCACCCCCATTGGTTTTCCCACCTTGTGGATCCGGAATGTGATGCTGATAATGGGACTGGGAAAAGGCAGGGAGGAAGTAGATGGATAGGGGCCTAATTTCCCTTAGCCCCCCTGATCCTCCCCTGTCAAAAGTCAGACAATATTGTTCTTGATGGAGAATAAAAGGGAAAGTCGTGATAGAAATGGGAATTCTGGTGGTGGAGGGGGGAAGAAAGCGACTTTCAGTTAATGATTTCCAAAGAAAAGGCACAAGGGGGGTGACATACGGAAAGTTCTCATTTTGCAGACTCCGCCCCCCCCTCCCATCATCCCCTGCTGCACTTTCTCCCCTGAATATTTATTATAATTCGTCTAACTGGTAGTGGGGACTTTACCATTTTCTTAGACACTCGGGAAATTCTTCCAAGCTTAGACTCATTGTTATTGTTATCGTAATTCCTCCGCACCCTGCACGCTGAAACATCAGAATCCTTATGGGGGAGACCAACCAACCTTAATTGTCTAGGAGGCTATTAGGAGGTGGAACTCTCCTGTCATTTCATTTGTATAGAGCTGCGGAAATAGCTTAAGGTAGAGGGGTGGGGAAGGTAATGTGAATATCATAAAATATCTGAAGAAATATTTCATAAGGAAGTTGGGCATTTTCATATTAAAGTTTAGACTAATAGAGTCACGGGCATCAAACACCCCACCCCACCTTTCCTTAATTTAAACTTATATTGAGGAAATTTTATCTTGAGATTATAATACCCGCCTCTGCCTTTTCTTTGATGATGGAGATACTTTGTCTCCATAAATGGATCACAACCACCACCACTATTTCACTTACCTAGCCCCCCCCCCCCCCTCTCAACCACCGTAAACTTTAAAGCAGATTGTGCTCATTTTAGCCTCTGTCGCAGTTTCTCCAGTTAAGAACAGAGAGCCTCGGCTATATTTCCTTCCTTTGGCATAATTTCAGCCTCTCAGGAGAAAGTAATTACAAGAATCCCACACTCTGGCATTACTCTGGTAAACAAGGAAGGAGAATTTCCTCAGAGTAGCAAACCCCTTGCCAATAATTTTAGCCCGAGAACCTGCTGAGGATGGAGAGAAAGAAGGAAAGGAATAAAGAAGCCAAAGCCAAGTCAGGGGAAAGCAGGGCCATTAAAAATGATACAATACCCATGTGTGTTCTTTGAGCAGAAAAATAAAATTAGGACCAAGAGAACGAACCAGGGATAGTACAAAGGAGAAAGGCCTATTAACCTTAAGTTCCTCTGAATCCTTTTTCCAGAATTCATAAATACTTCCACATAATGTTTCGGGGCCTATTATCCCAACAACCCTTTTATCTACACTGGTGAGGAACGGAAGAAAGTTCAGACGACGCAACAAAGGGGGAATCCACACTGCTTAGAACAATCTGTTTCTAGGACGAAGGGTTCAATGGGTATTGTTAAGTTAGGATGTAACACAGTAAGGAAGGATTGAATCACCGGGAGTATATGACACTGTCTGAATTATTGGGCCATACTCATAAATTCACCATTCTTTCATCTTGCCTTTACAAATGTTTAAGTCATAATATAAAATAAAGTGAAACTAACGTCTGGAACCCCCTTCCTTTCGTTTTAGTCATAAAATCTAAACCTTCTATAAAGTTTAGCTAGCGTAGAATAGATGGAAGTTATGCATAAATTATTAGGTTAGACTTGGAACCAATTAAAATTAGAAAAGAAGCCAATGAAATCGAATTTGGAAAATTGGCATATTGGAAGAAAAGTTATGCGAATTTTCCTTATTCCTTGCATCATGTTCTCATTTTTTAACCAATCACGTTCTGATTTTCATTTGAGATATTTGAAAAGTAAGAACGGGGAATGGGAAAGTCTTCCTAACTCAAATTCCATATTAGATTTTGAGTCGTCCTGCAGAGAAGGCGTAGGTGTGAGCTTCTGAGACCCGCCTGTAGTAGCTAATAAAATATAAAATTTGGGTCGGTGGAATGGGAAACGGTGCTGGAAAATTGATCTCCCTAAGAAATACTTTTTTTCTTCGTGTGATTTGAGCCAAGACAAGAAGTATATACGTTATTTGGAAAAAGTAAAAAGTAGGTTTCACGTTCTCATTCCTTTTCATGCCATTTTCCCCTCTTTCCCTTTTTCCTTTCTCCCGCTACGTGTCATTGAATTCTCCCATGAATTCAGAATTGAAATGGAATCGAATGGAATGAACGACATTTGAACTTTCCCTTCGGCCCTTTTCCATCCTTTGTTTCTCCGTCTTCAGAAGTAAGAGGAGTCTCCAGGCATTACGACCAAAACGGAAGGAAAGGCAACGGATGACGCTGGATACACGGCGGGTTGTATTAGGAAGACTTAAAAACCTAGCTACTTTTACGCAGTAGAAAATAGAATTCAGGCGGTCGGATTTCACTAAGATCTTACGCGAAGTTGGTCTACAAAGGATTTTATAGCAAAGGAATCCGTAGAATCCATTTTACTCCGTAGAATTTAGCACTATTATCCAAACTCCGAAAATATGCACAAAAGGAAACTGGGGCACTACTGTCACATCGTGGGTCTTCTGTCGGCCCGGTAGAAAATATTTTTGCGACTTG
>JAQIWD010000269.1:0-25757 GCA_034694825.1 Anurida granaria
GAAATGCTTCCGTTCTCCTTGAATTAGGTTTCACTTTGTGAAATTCCAGAGGAGAAACCGTGAATGACTCATCGCCGCCACGGTCACGCGGTGAAAAAAAAGAGAAAGAATATAGAAGAATGTCGTAATCCAGCATTTTATGACCAAAAATTAAAACTTTCTTGAAAAACGCGAAAATAAAAAATTCACATGAAAACCTGAAAAATGGTCGTAGAAAGTTGAGAAAGTTCATGAGACCTTGGAAAACGTTATAATTGAATCTTAGAAGCCAAAAATTCATGTAAACATTAAAAACGAATTGAAGCTTCAGAGAATAGAATATTTTAAATTTTAAGAATGAGGGAGTTGGTTTTATTGATGGAATTTAGAAATCCGCGCAAAATTTAGAAGAAGAGAAAGTCTTAGAGGAAATTTGAAAAACTTTGGGATTGATATGGACGCTTGTTTTGGATTGTTGTGCTGGAAGTACTCCTGGCGCCCCACGTCTAGTACCAGGGTTCTCCATCGGTGACAATGCGACGTCTCGTCCCTTCCGAGCACCACAATTTGCAGTGAATTTTCACCGTGTCGTTAGGACACCGAGCAGAGTCTAGGTATGAGGTGGGAATAAATTTGAACCATCCGTAGGGTTCTCCCTTCTTCATCTCCACGACCACTTTT
The DNA here is from genome assembly GCA_034694825.1 of Anurida granaria. NCBI lineage: Eukaryota > Metazoa > Arthropoda > Collembola > Poduromorpha > Neanuridae > Anurida > Anurida granaria. The sequence goes on from JAQIWD010000269.1 coordinate 661, forward strand.
TGACCTTCAACCCCCACTTGATGAATGACGTTGTCTTCCCCATCCAGGAGGCGGACTTGGATCTTCGTCCTGAGCTTTCTTTCCGCCCCAAATAACGCTTCCCAATCCCAGTCTCCGAACCCCACAAGGCAGAGGTGGACGCCCAAGTACTCCTCCAAGGCAAACCCGAATTGATTCTTGACAGCCTCCATTTGCCAACGGTGACCCTTGTCTCCGCCAGAGAAAATGGGGGACGTGATGATGGAGTCGCCAAAATCAGTCACGTTTCGGATGATCCAGAGGAAGCTGTAAGTCTCCTGATTGTCCAATTCTGTGATCCCCACTTCGTCCACGTTGACTTCGCCGATCTTCCTCTTACTTCCTTGAACCCCAGTGTCGCCTCCGGCATCTGACATTTTAGCTGGAAGGTCAATGTGCGAAAAGGCTTAAATGACGATGTGGAAGTTTTAAGAAAAATGAAAAAAATTGAACTGGAAAAAAGCTCACGAAACTGCGCGGAAGTTCAGTGTTTGCTATCAATAACATGTTTTATTCCAGTTGAGTCAAATGGGAAGGAGGCAGGATGTCACGCCCCCATAGAAACCAAAGGGCAATTATAAATTCAGTACTTTTTCTAATTTATTTTGGGTTTAATTTAACTCCTGTCTAGCATCACTTCATCGTCTAGGCCAAACCGAACAGCTCCCGGAAGCAAGCGAAAATTTGAGGGCGTACGACACTTCCAAATGTAAACGACCGGAACAAGGAGAATGGCCACCAAAAACAGGATTCCCAACAGGATCATCCATGCGGATAATCCCTCACCTGTACTTTCTCCCACTGTGTGACCCTTGACCTCCAATTCCAGGTAGGCATCATTATGATGGCAGAAGGCCAACTTCGGCCGTGTTTCGCATATCCGCAAAATACAATCCTCGTCATCCAAATCGTCCTCACAAGGAAAGCCTTCGGAGGCAGGGGCGGGGGTCACCTCCCTCCGTATCACAGTGACATGGAAAGTCAGGGAGGTTCTCGAAAGATAATTCTCAGCAAAACAAATGTAGGCTCCCGCGTCTTCTTCTCTGGCGGCTTCAAATTTTAAGGCTAGTTTAGAACCGTCAGCGTTCCGCCAGAGACGAGATGCGTTTGTTATGTTCTGAGACATCAAGAGAAGGAGAAGAGATCAAGGTTTAGGTCAGTCAACATTTTTTGATTTATCAAAAAATCTTACAGAGGCGTGTCGCCACCATTCGATACGGGCGAGGAGTCTGGGTGGTAGTGGCGGTGCAGTGTCGCAAATCAGTTCTCCAGGAGATCCGTCTAGGAATGTAACGTTTTGAAGCGTTCTGGAAATTGTTGGAAAGTATTCTGTTGGGAGTTAAAAAAACGCTGTTTTTTTGCGCAACGCAACTGAACGTCAAGAATTTTAAGAACTTATACGAACTGTGAAAGTGAACTTACTTGCACAGTTTTCTGGGCTTTCGTCAGATTTATCGAAACCTGTAAAAGATCGACAATTTTAAGTTTGAAGGTCTTTTGAATTTACAACAATTTCAGAGGTTTCTTACAATCGGAATCTCCGTCGCATAGAAAATGAGCTAGGACGCTACAAAATTAGAACAAATAGAACACAAACAAACAAATTAGAAAAAATTATTAAATTTTTAAGAATCGAGGTTAATTTTTTTAGCTGAAAAATTGAAAAATTGTGTATTGATAGATTACCATTGCCCACTGTGACATTTGAATTCTCCCGTGTTGCACGTTACGTCTGGAATGGCAAATAAAATTTATTTAATTCACATTTTGAAGAAACATTTGCAATTCTAAAGCAAATTTTGAAATTCGGAAGAGAAATTCCAAATGAATTATTAATGAATTTTTTAAAATTTTACAATTCATATTATATGAAAAGTTGTTCGAATATTTTCAATAAATTACTTGAGCAAGTTTCAATGGACTCGTCTGAAGAGTCAGGGCAATCTCCTTTGTTATTGCATCGCTTGTCCAGCCCAATACATTGCCCTAAATTATTCAAGGAAAGCATCGGAATTAACGTCTTTTTAATTTCCTCAAGGGGTTGTGACATTTGAGTCTTAAATAAACACTTACCTCCCAGGCATTTGAAAAATCCAGGCTTACATACGTGCACTGAAACACCAAGGCAAGGATTCGTTGGGCAATGTCCCTACTAACTTACATAATTCTAATTTCTGTCCTTAAAATTGACATTACCGTGACAGTTGACCTCGTCCGAGGAATCCATACAATCTACATGGTAAAAAAAATCAACGTTTAACTAATTACTGAATGGTATTTAAGCTGCTACGTTTGACGTTACCGTTGTCTCCATCGCATCTCCAAGTATCCCGAATGCATTGTCCCGAAGCGCATCCGAACTGTTCGGAAGTACACGGTTTCTCTAGAAAAAAATGAATGGTTCAAGCGTTGTTATCTAAAGCGAACAGCATTGTTAATAATTTATGCCGATTTTACGTACGACTGACAACTATTGGAGTGGAAGAATTGTACAAAGCATTAGTAGTCCAAAGGCGATCTCGACACTCGAGCTGAACCATATCCGGATTCAAATACATTTCCTTGCCGGACTGCCACCAGATCAAATCTAAATTTTAAAAGTCACCAGAATGAATTGTAGAAAGGGAGAACAAAGAAGTGAAACATTTTACCAGCTAAGAGCTCCTCTGTTCCATTTCTGTATTTTATGTAGAGAAGTTGGGAATCCTTGACAAATGGGAATTCGACGCTGTTGCATTTGATCTCATATTTGACCCCTGTGACCAGTTCCGTCGGAGATAGCAGTACTGGTGTTGACAATCCAGCCGTCGAAACTCGTACTCTAAGCAAGGCCGAAGGCGGCCATCCCGAAGGAAGCGATCGGGAATTATAAACATCTGTGGACCAAAGGCATCAAAATGACCTCTACAACACAGGGGGAAAATTTCAAATTTATATTACGTCATACACAGTGTTCCATCGAAGCCTTTAAAGTACTCCAAATCCATCGCTTTATCAGGCTGTACAGTTCCAACACAGACGACAAGTCCTTCCGGATGGAGTCTCTCGGGTGGAATGTGTGTACAGTTTCTTGAATTCTGCCTATTTCCTGGACAAGTACCTCCTTGTATTCGCTTATGATACACTTGCTCGTCTCCACAATGAGAATGCCCCTAAGACCCAGTAAATATGTCATCTCAAATTATCTTTAATTTCCTGTTTCAAATGACAACTTACCTTCATGAGGCAACTGCTCATGATCTTAGCCTCAGTAGGATTCCGAACAAAAACGTTAGTAAGACGGGGTGGACCAACTCTGGCGGGAGCCTCACAAGTTACTCCTGATTTGCCTATTACAATTGTGGGATGCACATCATCAGTTGCTGAAGCTTGAGGAGACGCTTCACTAGTTTCTTCTACATGGACAGTCACATTAAAAATGTCTCTTAGCTCTGGGTCTCCAACTCGACATTGGTAATGGGGGCTGGAAGCGTTGACAACAAAGGGCCTGGAAAGTGTAAAACCCGTCTCAGGTGAGTACTTGACATTTGGAATCGTCACTTGAGAATTTCCGATTAACTTCCAGGAATTCTAAGTTAATTAATAAAATCAAATTAATAGGAACCAAAATTAACGATCTTTTGACTTTGATTTTTATCTACCTGTTCCAAGTTGAACAATTCTATATTGGCAACCCTGTTGGACACAATGCAAGGAAGAGTTAATTCATCAGAGCCTGGAACGAAATCCACCGTTAGGGATTCTCCGTTATTCTCTGGGGTCACAAGAAATGGACCTTCAGGTGACGCTTGAAGGTGAAAAAGTCAACGCAATCAAATTAATTTACAATGTTGGACCACAATTTGAAAATCAAAAAAAAAAGCAGGCTTACGTTCTGCGAAAATGAAGAATGAGGTTTCCCTTGACGTTTCGTTGTTCTGGCTGGGTCTGAAAATGTAGGCTCCCGTAGCTGCGGGACTCATTAGAAACTCAACGTTTAGCGTTTGGTTCTGGAAAGTATCCGTTCCAGGGACATACGCAACTGATTTCCAGACTCGTAGAAACTCAATACCCTGTAAGCCAAAACAACAAATCAGCTTATATTTGATATTCTAAAAAGAATTGAGGGTAGGTCACTTACTCCGTTCCCCAAAAAATGAAAATCGATTGGAAAATTGGCGGTGCATGTAAATCGTACATAAGGAGGAAGAAAGTCCTGGGCGATGGACGTTGCATAGCTGCGTCTGGAGTCTCCAGGACTCCAGGCCTGATTCGTCGACCTTTGGTACGGAAGGAGGAAGACATTAGGCTTGATGCATGTTGCGTTGAACTGCTTGGTCCAGCCCGAGTCTTCCCGAAAACTCACTTTACAGTCGGGTTGATTCGGAGGGGGTGGACGGAGGCAGAAAGTACTATTGGTCGCGCCCATTTCTCTGCCACCTCCAACGTTGCGCTCAGCGATCAACTCAAACTCATGCTGAGCCCTTGGAGTCATGGGCACCAACAGAAATGACAACAATGTCAAGTAAGAAAGTTCCATGCTAGCGGATGGCGAAAATGGAACTGACTTATCTTTTTGTGGAGTGTCATTCCATGGTTTCAATTATCTGTTGGAAAGCTGAAATTTTGCATTTCTTGCCATGAAATGCGCAGCTGGAAGATCCTAAGTTCTTCTAAGGAAAGTGACGCAACATGTCAACAAGTCCGATGGCCTTCCGGACTCTGGAGTGATAACGACAAATTACCAACTCTTCTTTCCAACTTATACAAAAGGAGTTAACCACAACTATTATAACTTAAACTGCACTTTCAAAGATATCGAATCTTGACGAAAGGATACCCATCCATCCTTTGTGCATTTTGAACTGGATTTATAAATAAAGAAAAGGACTAATCTAACAAAGTGCTCTATGGTTAATATTAATTGCTAACCAAAAAATTAGTGGTGTGAAAGTGTAAAAGTTAAAGTAAGACAAAGAAACCTGATCTAAGGCAGAAAAAAGAAGCCCAAATACCCAAATGGATAAATGAAATAAAACCGACGACCACTGGGTTTCTCCCCTGCTGTCTTCAATAGACGATCCCAGTGGGGTGGATTTTAGTCCCATTGATTCCAACATTGGCCAGGTTCATTGCAAATCGTAAAAGGAGACGTGGACCATCCTCACGCGGCTCCACCTTGTGCATGTACGTCAAAAAATCCTTTCCCGTCGACAACCGCATTAAAAAGTGTGTGGCGTCAGTCAACATCTGACGTTCTGCTGGCATATCTGAGAAGTTAACGTCAAAGGTTTGGTTAGCCCCCCCACAAGAAATCAAATTCAGAGCCAAATTGAACCAACTTACAGGCAAAGGAAGCGTAGTATGCATGTCGCATGAGTCCATTGCTATGGAATTCCTTCAAGTAACGAATGTCACCACAGTCCATGTCCAGAAATTTCCCATGGTCAATCAAGAAAACGGTAAACGGCCGTTCTGTCTCTCCTTCCTTCACCTTTACCACTTGAACACTAAACACAAAACAAATAGGTTAATGTCAAGGGTTAGATACGAAGATACCAATGTCATTAAAATCAAATTGTAAATGGGATGATGGGTTTACTGGACTTACCGATGCCACATGTTCCTCTCCCTGTCGAACCCTCCATAAATTCCGTTAATTATCATCTCTTCTCGGGTCACCTTGGGCTGATTTTCCGGTCTGAATTCGTAGTATGTCTTCATCATCAATTCGAGCCGACTCACATCTCCACGCAATTCCTTCAACTGCAAAAGAAAACTGATTTGAATTGACTTGACCTGTTACCTTATGTTTCTGCTATTATTATGAATCTTACACGAATGTAGAAAGTTCCGGGCTCCCCGACCTTGAACCCAGTGACGGTCAAGCTGAGGAGATTCGTCCGATCTCCGAATGATTCTGCATCCATCCTCTTCTTGAGGGATTCCAAGTTGAAATCCACTGGGCATGCCTTGAGAGGGTGGACGAATCCGTCAGGAATGTTGCCAGAGACCATGGAAGGCTGCATTGGTGGCTTCCAAATTGTGGGCTGAACTGTTTGGATCCCTCTCTGTTGTACCCCTGGATTCTGACTGGTAACCTTAGTCATCTTAGTGTCAGCCAAAGGTGAGAGAATTTCTGGTTTCTGTTGCCCACTGTGGTCAGTCATATCAGCTCCAAAGCCACCGCAAAGGACCATTGGGGCAGGTGGTGGGAGTACAGAAGATGCACTTACGGGAAGAAGCGAGGAATTGCGATAGATGTCCATAAAAGCTCCCGGATGTTTAACCTCGACACTTGGTACAAAACCGTTGGAAGTTGGTGTTGGGATGGAAGTTGTCGGCGTGCGTGATGGCATAACGGTATCAGCTGCTGGTGGGCATACTGGTGCAGCAGTAGGAACTGTCACTGGCCAAGATGGTGCAAAAGGTACCATGGGTACATTTCCTGAATCTCCCCTTGAAGATACGTATGGCGGCATAGAAGCTTGCATTGTACTGTAAGTTGAACCACTTCCACCCCTTCCACTTGGTGAGTTGAAGTCCAAGTGTCGTCGAGAGTGAGTTGGAGATCCAGGTCCACGTCCTCGCGATGGAAAACGAGGAGTATCAGTGAAGATAAAGGGTGCTGGAGCATGCAGAAGAGTAGAAGCCTATGACGAAGAAGACAACGAAGGTTAGTAAGGTAGGTAATGAGATAAGAAGCAATCGTGATAAATGCATAAGCTGCTTAAGTTCTTACGTCGATATACATAGTGTTCCCGAAGGTAGGACGTGGAAGTCCTGGTTTCTTCTTCTTTTCCGTCATTTGCCCTTGGACCAATGACAGTAGGTGTCTTGTTTCCGCATCAGCGGTGTGCGCATCCAGCTAAAGACAAGAGGGGTTAACGGAAGAATATCAGAGTAATTGCATCAAGGTCTATTACAAAGATGAACTTCGCTCGGCTAGTTGACAGGGAAGGCTTATACTGACGGACTTGGAGAAAGTCCTTGCAATGAAAAAGGAACTCATTGAACGATAATCCAAACTTTTCGTATGGGATTGTAATCCCTTCATCCGCCAGGAAATCTGCAAGTAGGAATGACATGGACTGTACTCAGCTTCTTCTGTTTCCTTTAAATACACTCTCCGGAAGGTAACGCGCCAACGCCGTTCATTTCTGATTAGATATGAAAGTGATTTAACTTACTGATAATCCGGGTCGTGTTGACCCCTTCCTTATTCGTCACCAAAAAGTTTTTGATGTCATCTTTGCCCTGCTGGAATGCCACAGCATCCTCCCGGGTCTTTGGGATATACCAGGTTGTATGTCTCGGTCTCGTCGGGCGTGCACCGTCCACCCCATACCCGTTGTGGCGGGTCGTGAACGTGATTGGGAATACTGGTGGTATGACCATAGCTGGCTGGCTAATGGAGAAAAGAATGAACTATGCAGAATTGAAAGAGAAACGACGGACTTGACCCAGGGTCAGAGGTGAACTGAATATCGGAATTAATGGGAATAGTAGAAGACAAAATGGAACAGCGAACAGAGCGAACTTCGAGAAGGAAAAGAAAAGAAGGAATGAATGCGAAAGATGATAGGGAAGAAAGAAAGAAAGATGGACGAGACCATGCTTTCGTAATGATTGGAGGAGGCGGAGGGAGGGAGGCGGAGGGAAGAAGTGAAACAAAGACTTCCCCCGCCCCGTTCATTGTCTTGAAGAAACAAACAGGAGGCAAGAAAAGTAGTTAAAAAATTAATTTTGTAGTTGCGCTTGCTTGTCACATTCTTTAAGAATAAAACTAAAATCTTTAATTTGATTTACAACCTTAACCACAGAATACTTCAGAATGCATGTGCCGCAATTATCTGGCCAAAAAATAAAAATAAATTATTACGCCTTTGTTACGCGCTATGTAGTAACGTCTACAACAAAATGAGTTTTGACCAAATTACAGACAATAATAGACTTTTTATTGGCTTTTGACCACCGTTCGACCGACCTTTGGTGCGGGGAGGAGAGCTCTGCCGATTACAGGGTTTTCTGTATGTTCAGACAAAGAACGGGTAAATAGGCAGTTAATTTAGGCGTTTTTCAAGTCTCGAGTGAGTAGTGGTATTGGTATATAAATATAATTTAACATAAATACGTAATTACGTAGTAGTTACGAAATAAGGCATTATAAATTCCAATCGTCATATTTGGAGCAGTGTTGTCAGTCAAATTAGCTTCTTGCCTCACGCTTTTATGTCAAGTTTAGCCGTGACTTCTAAGAAAATTGTGATAGATTCTCGAACTTGGGAAGAATCTTGATTCTTACGAGACTTTCCATTAGGAGGCCCCCCGTAATCTAACTAACCGGCTTAAGCAAAAAACAAATACTTTGAGTGACTTATTGACTCAACTTGAGTCAATCTAATTAAAAATCTTGACTTTTGACTTTTCATTTTGCCTTTTAGGTTACAGGAGGACTGGTGGTGCTGGTGCTGGCTAGCAAACAAGCGTCTCTCTCAATTCAGAAGCAGACCAGGAGGGGTTGCGGTTGGTACGGCACGGATTCTAGCCCTCATCTCGCTTTTTATCAAAGTAGAAAGGAAGGAAGGCAAGACGAGCAACAGCAACAGCAGTGTTTCTCCGAACATTGGCATTCTTCTGCATCTTTTATCATCATATGTTTTTATCTCACACGTTCATTCTCGCAAGGTAAGCAACTGTAAACTTTCCAACAATTAATAGTTCCACATAGAGTTAATTACCTCTAGAAAATGAAAAGAATTAAGTCATGATTTGATTTATTAGGTGAAATGGGGAATACTGACAGCATCCCGGTAATTAGTCAGATCAAAAGTTTGACTCAATATGTGGCCGGTGACCCGGCTGGAGCCCTACATACGCAAGAGAACTTTGCGTATAACAATACTTTCCCAATAGTAAGTCAAATTGCATCAGCTGGATATGCAATTGGTGGAGACCCTGGGAAAGCCAAGGATCTCCAGGAGCAATTTGCCAAGGACATGGAAAGGGTAATTGCCACGATTCCGGTCGCGGGGCACATCGAAGGCGGCGTTTACTACGCTATCGGTGATAAGGATAAAGGCGAAGCAGCCATGAAGGCAGCCAGTAGAAGTACCGGAGTTGCCATTGGCGGAGTTGGTGGCTTCCTTGCGGGTGGTCCAGTCGGGGCGGTGGCCGGTAAGTCAACTCATCTCTACTGTGACCCTGGTTGGAGCCACCCACTGTAAACGACTGTTGGCTTTGTGCTTGTTTGATCAGGTGGAATCGCCGGAGGGGCAGCCGCAGATGGGATCATCACCGGAAGTGATATCTTGGCCAAAGGGAAGGAGAATGCAACCGACTCAGGTTACATCGCGATTGGGAAACACATCAAGGATGCTGTCGAGGGAAACTCGAAGCTTAAAGTTGATGAGGCATTTGACATGGCCATGCTTCCAGTTGCAGACGGTGTTGGTGGATTAGTGTCCGGGAATCTCGCTGGGGAAGGTATTGGAGCCTTGAAACCAGGGGAGGTCATTGAATCTGGAGTTGACCAAGTTAAGGTAAAACCTGGATTTGATATCAATGGGGACCCGGCCATCGCAAAAGTACCCAAAAATGGTAAAAAAAAACCAAAGATCAAAAAAACTAACGTTCGTTCCAAAAAATATTGTTTTGGTTCCACGCATTTACTCTGAATTTTTGGAATTAGCGAACATGGACAAAGCAGCGCTGGACAACCGAGCCAATCAGCTCAACCCCAATCATGCGGCGAGTGGGCCAGGACGCGCTGCCCGGTACCGCGGAAAAGGGACCAATGCGGATTTGGACAACCGTGCAAATCAGCTGAATCCCAATAACAAGGCATATGCTGCTAGCAGACAGCAGCAACAGCCTGCAAACCCCGCCGCTGCTGCAACGCTGAATGCAAATCCAGCCCAGGAAAGCCTGAAAAAGTAAGTCCATTTAGAAATATCCCTCGTAAGGTCAAAGTTCATTACGTTTAAATCTGTGAAAACTTGATTGATTAGTTCTGGCAATCCCGACGAAGCTTCCAAAAATGCCAATGAGAAGGGCACTGGGAGCCTTTTAAAACAAGCAGGCGCCGCGGCGGCTGAAGGAGGGAATTTCCTTATGAACGTTTTCGGTGGGGTTTGGCAGCTTATCTTGGCCCTGATTTCAATCGTTGTCCTCGTCTTGACAATCCTCACAACGGTAATGAATTGTGTTTGCAAACTCCTTCCGTTTGGCACACGCCGTCGCCGCAGTGACTACGAGTCAATTTTGTAAGTTTCCGTTTTATTCAACTCAGGCAAAACGTTGACCTTGCTGAGGATCAAGTTTTACATTACAAGTTTTGTTTACAGAACCAACGAAAGCCGTGCTGGGGAAACAGAGCCACTTTTGACTCCTGCCAGGAACGCAGGCGCATCAAATGACCTTGTGGTTTAAAGTTAACCAAAGGTCACAATTTAATGTTTGACTTCTTGCGCTGTCACCTTTAAATATCATACAGTTCGTAAAGTTAACTTTTGACTTGCCGCAATTTCCTAAACTTAATTAACTTTCCCTCAGATCTTGCCTTTCATTTAATTTACGCAAAAGTAAATTAACAACTATTTATGTATTATAATAATCTGGGCACAAGGCAGATCTGACATAAAACAGTAATGGAGTTACTAATATTGTAACCTGTGTCGTAATGAGGTTTTATAATAAATGTTTGGGAAACATTAGTTAACGGTTAACAATATTTAAGGTCAGAGATATTCTATGACCTGGAAAGTAAAGTGGAGGTCAAAGTCAAGGAGGTAAAGAGGACTTATTGACATTTCTGGGGCAGCCGGGCAGCTGAAAAAGTTCTTCCTGGAAAGATGGAATGCGAAATCATAAAATAAATCAAATCATAAACCCGAAAAGATCACCATTTCCGGCAGATGCATTTTTCTGCCCATGACGTTGCAGTTTCAAGGATTGTTTTCATCCTTAACCTCTCGAACTTTTGAGTCCCTTCATTGGGTTTGATTGGAAAGAAAGGAAGGGAGAAGGGATTCGAAGAAAAATGTATGGAGCGTAGAACTCCCTAGAAAATTGTAACTTTATACAAAGGAAATCGTGGTTTTCCTCTTTGTTTTTTCTCCATTTCTGAGATTCTTGGTGTTCTTCTCCAATTTTTTCTGAAATTTTCTTGGTAGGTTGGAAAAAGATCTGGAGATTTTTGTCCTCTGCTTGTTGATCCAGATTTGAGTTGGTTGTCGGAGAGGCAACCACTTAGTCGCCTTCCAGAATCTTTGGCTGGAGGTCATGGAGGACAAACCTAACGAAAAGCAAAGTAAGAAAAAGAAAAGTAAAGGAAAGGAGGTTAAGCAGATTCCAGAAGACATTTTGGCACCGATTGGAACAGAACAAGATGGGATTGATATCCCGGTGACCACGACTCATGCTCAGCGATTCGCCAGTTGTTTGGAAACTGGGTACGGAAGTGATATTACGCTCCTGGCAGGGAAGGATAAAATACCCATGGATGCACACAAAGTAATCCTGATGATTGGATCCCCAGTTATCCGTCAGCTCTTGACCTCTGACCCAGATATCAAGACGCTGGAAATGCCGAGCCTGGAACACGGAGAACTCATGACCATTTTGAAGGTAAATACAGAATTAGCTAAAAATTTATTCGTCTTTGCATTGGCTGTTGTAGTTTTTGTACACTGGACAGAAACCTGGAAATATGGACGCTGCATTCTCGGTTTTGCAATCAGCAAAGGATTATGGAATTCCAGAACTGGGGGACCACTGCGGGAAACTCCTGGAATCAAAACTTACAAATGATTCTGCAATTCCTCTGTACCACGAAGCATGCCGCTTCCAGAACGTCCATTTGCAAAAAGTCGCCATGTCGCACATTTGCAAGTGAGACTACATTGCAATCCCAATGACGCCATTTTCAGCGATTCTATCTTCGCTGTCGAATAATTTTTCAGGAATGCAGCCCAGGTTGTGGAATCCAAGCATTTCGCGAACTTGCCTTTGGAAATGATGGAAAAATTGTTGGAAAAAGATTCCCTGGCAGTTTATGACGAAATCCAACTGTTTGAGGCCATGATGAGGTCAGGTCAAGGTCAAGTCCTGTATGAGGCTGTGAATTTTGTGAAGCAGTGTGAATATTTTTTGCAGGTGGGCGCATGCGGAAACTGAACGCCAAGGAATGGCACTCACTTCTAAATATTTACGATCCGTACTGGAGAAGTTGCTCCACTTGATTCGGTATCCTCAAATGTTGCCTTCCGACTTTTCATTGAAAGTTGCCACCGCCCAGGTTTTGACGACAGAGGAAATCCTTTCTGTCCTTCTGTATTTCAACGTTCCGCTGGGGCAGAGGTCAGAGGTCACCGATATAATGAAATACAACTGGTTCAAACTAGATTTCCTTTGAAGGCATTCCATGACCCCGGGACTGTTCAACCCGAGACCTCGCCAGTATTTCAGCCCCATTGGGCAACTTTACATCCAGAAGAGACTTCACCCTGTGGACAGCCCGGCGAATTGGAATGTGAACCCACAACCAGGAATTCCAATGACCACGTCCACCCACTCCATCAAGTAAGTGCCGATAATGTTCTTATGCACAGACGCACTAAAAATTTGGCATTTTTTTTGGTAGTGACGACATGCTGTTTTTTTTTTTGCAGGTTCCGCGTAGACACCCAGATTTGGATAAACAGCATCGGAGTTAATGCCGTTTCTCAGAACCGGAAAGACTTTTCTACAAATTTTTCCAAATTTAAAATTAAGGTAATTGAGAATTGGCCAATAGAAAGATCAATAATTTGATACTAATTAATTGACCTCAATTACAAATTAGATTAGGGAACCAATGGAGAAGACACTGGCTAAGAAGACTGTCAACTTATCCTGGGTCAATTCCTTGCATACTCCCCAGCATATCACCTTTGACGCTCCTGTGCGGATTATGAAGGACACCTGGTATTCCGCCTCTTTCCGGATTATTTCGGTATGCTCTGTGTTCAAAGCGCCTTATTTCAGTTTATGCCAACTCACTCAATTAACGTCGACTTTGGCCTTCACTAATTTATTACACAGGGAATCTACGTCGGAAGACGCTATGAAGTGAAAGCGGTTGACGGGGGAAACATTTTGGATCACATTTGCAGCGGCCAGAAGAAAGTTAATTTCCAATTTGCAAATTTGGAGGGGCTCTCGGAGGAATCCACGGATACTACACAAGGATATTTGCCAGAAATCGGATTTTATGTAGACTAATTTTATGTCAAATTTTATAAACAGAATCGATCGTGTACAAAGTGTCGCCTGTTTTACAAATTGTCTGGAATGAGGTCACCTAATGCCCGACTCCATTTAGTTTCGGGTGATGAGCGTCTGTGTGGTGGACTTTGATAAAGTTGCCACTGCTGTTTCGCTGTTTCTGATTTGTAAATAAAAAATAAATAAATAAATTGACACGTTTTGCAATCTCTTCAACCAAGTAAGTTCTGAAATGCCGAGGTCAAGTTCTCCGGTAAACTTTCAGCAGGAAGATGCTGATGGCTACGGGTCAAGTTTCGAAGAAGACGATGACGAGGTTGAGAAAGAGCGGAAAAAGAAACGAAAGGATCTTGCACACAAACCAATACCGACGACATCTAAGAGTAAGACACCGGTCAGGGTCAGGGTCACCGATCGTCGTTGTTATATATCCAAGTTACCGTTAATGGCGAGACGACACGCTCTTACTTGACCTTCAATTACTTTCAGGCCTGGTTTTACCGAGCAGAGACCATTTTCTGGAAGAACAACGCCGTGCCGAAGGATACAGGAACAGATACTTGGCCCTCAATGCATACGAGCGGCACCGGAAATTAGTCAATGACTACTTGCTCTACTATCCTGGTTCTGCAACCAACATCCTTAGAAGAGATGCGTAAGTATAACGATTTTACCGTGAACATTTACAAGGTTTGAGTGAGGAATTGCTTTAACTTGTCGGATTTGTGTAGCTCTAAGGATAAGAATGACATGGACGTTGTTCGTGAGCACCACCGATTTGTATGGAGGGAAGAAGACGAGGCCCATGATCAAACTTGGGAGAAAGACCTAGCCAAGAAATACTATGACAAGCTCTTCAAGGAGTACGGTGTCTGTGACCTGTCCCGTTACAAGGAAAATAAGGTTTGTCCCGTGGCTGTGTCATACTCTGAGTGTCACTGAGAGATGTAAGAATGTCAACTTCTGTTTGAGATTGCCATTCGATGGAGAATGCAACAGGAAGTGGTTGATGGGAAGGGCCAATTTACTTGTGGGGAAAAGAAGTGTCCAGAGGGTGCTGAAGATCTGAGGTCATGGGAAGTCAACTTTGCATACCTCGAGGATGGGGTCAAGAAAAATGCTTTGGTTAAATTACGTAAGGAATTTATGTTTCATATCCCTGAGTTTATCTCCGTGCATGCCTTTGGTGTTAAAAATCAAGGGTCCTCAGCCCCTTGTAACGGGTATTCTCATTGGCAGGGGTAAAGGACCCTGATTTTTAACACCACAGGCATGCAACGAGATAAACCCTGGGATTTCCTTTTCCTTCGTAGCCTCCAGTATGGCGCGGATTTTACGCTATTTGTTTTTTTTTAGGTTTATGCCCTGGATGTTCCCTCAAATTGAATTTCACGGTTAAACGGAAGGAAGTTACGAAGAAGCCCAAAAAGCGGAAGCATCATACCTCCCGATCTTCATCCAAAAAACGGCGACGACGAAAGGAGGAGGCGGAAGTTGCAACGTCCAGTGCAGCCGCAGCAAAGGAATCCGATGAGGAAGCGGCTGCCCTCCTGGCAGAAAATATTTGGAAAGCTCCAGCTGTAGCTCCAGAATTGAAATCGAGGGAGGAGGAATTCAACGAGTATTTGGAGGACTTGTTCCTATAATTAATCAACTACCACGTAAAATTAGTTAAAACTACAAATTATTTTAAATAAATATGAATGGTGACATTCCCCAATTCGATGGCCTCATCGGTCTGACGAAGTGTTGTGACGACAAACAGGAAGTCCGTTTTCAACTCTCGAATCATGACTGGATTGCGTGAAGCGGTAGAACCTTTTGGGTTGGTGGTGGACAACAATGAAGAGATAAAGGAGAACCTAAACCGGCGAAAAGTGCGAAATGATTTTCACTTGACCTTTGACCTCGTTCCTACCTGACACTTCAATATGCCTCTCCTTACCCCAAGATTATTCCTATAAAAACCCGCGAACTTTATCCATCATCAGTTTTGTTTTTTGTTTTGGCAGAATTTTGTTTTTCACATTTTTCATTTCAGTTTTCCACAGAAATCGGGAGAAAATGTTGAACCAGCGATTAAAAGGCATACCACCCAGTTCAGTCGTTAGGTACTTGAGCCTTGGTTCTCAAAATTTCAATCAAGAAGCAGGAGGAAGATATTCGTCAGAGAAAGAAACGCATTTTGGTTTCGAAACAGTTTCCGAAAAAGAAAAGGCCCGGAAAGGTAAAGATCTTCATTATGTTGTAATTTAAAACGATTGTTCTGTTTTCAAATGGTAAGTGTCTATTAATATTCACTCTTCGATCCTGGTTTGATTTCAGTAAAGTCGGTTTTTGAAAATGTGGCTCAGACTTATGATACCATGAATGACGTCATGAGTGCCGGAGTCCATCGTATTTGGAAGGATATTTTTGTTAGCAGATTGAGTCCTGGAGATAATGTGAAGATCATTGATGTCGCTGGAGGCACTGGTGAGTTTATTAGTTCAAAATTGCAAACATGTGTGAACTTGAGAGAGGACAATGAATATTTCATCTATTTCAATTACTTTTGTGTGAACCAGGTGACATTGCGTTTCGAATGTTGAAGTACACCAAAATGAAGCGAGGTTTTGGTCGACCACCACCGGAAATGGACCCATTAACGTAAGTATTTTAACATGTCTTCATCAAAACTTTCAACTGTTGGAATTCGAATCATCATGTCTTGTCTTATCTTTTACGCTTGCAGCCGGTCTGTACTCGTCTGTGACATCAACCCAAAGATGTTGGATGTGGGAAAAGAAAGGAGCAAAGTCATTTTGAGTCCGTCACAAAGGGAGCGAATTGATTGGCTGGAAGGGGATGCAGAAAATCTCCAGTCGATTCCAGACAATTCCTTCGATGCCTATACAATTGCTTTTGGGATACGGAACTGTGTTCACGTTGACAAAGTACTGGAAGAAGCTTATCGAGTCTTACGTCCAGGTGGAAGGTTCATGTGCCTTGAGTTTAGTCACGTCCAAAATCCTGCTCTCAAATGGTACGTTGGAATCCTAACCAAGCATGTCATATAGTCTGCACAATTATACTAAACTTAGCTGTAATTTTGACTTAAATTCTACAGGGCCTACGACCAGTATTCCTTTCAACTAATTCCGGTCATGGGCCAAGTCATCGCAGGGGATTGGGACTCATACCAATATTTGGTCGAAAGCATTCGGAAATTCCCAACACAGGTGAGGCAGCTCACTCACTACTTTTCCAGGAATCGTGTTTCTAATTGTTTTTCTATATACCCTTGCAGGAACAATTCAAAAGTATGATCCAGGATGCTGGCTTTCGGTTTGCTAGGTTTGAGGAGCTCAGTTTTGGAGTCGTCGCAATCCATTCTGGATTCAAAATTTAGTCTTTTGTTAAATTAAGCCTAAGTTCCAGGGCCATTCTTATACTCATTACTCAGCCCCTGACCTCGATACCTCCTCATTTTAGGTCCACTGCGTAATTTAATACAAATTAGTTGTAATAAATTATTAAGACGGTGACATTTCCAGTCGTATGGCGTGACAGGAAGTTTTAAATTTTAAAGTCCTTTTCAGGTCATGGCTGACAACTGGTCCCGGTTGAAATGGTGGACATGTCAAGATTCCTGGAACCCTGAGTTTGAGTTCACACTTACTGGGATATGGATACCTGGACAACGGGTAACACGAAGAAATGGAGGATGATGGATCATGGAAAAGGCCGACGAGGGAAGGAGGGTTGAAGAAATGTTTTAGTGAGTAATGGAATCAATCGATTTTCCATAAACTCCCCTCCTGACTTACTCGCAAGAGTCACGAACCTCATAAAATCTCACTGTTGTTGGTTCCTTCCTGGGTCTTATTATTTGTTTGCCAATTTCATGTTTGCTATTTTCCAACGTCCGGATACTTGTCAACCCAAGTTTTCAGCAAGGAACAATCCGGCAGTTTTTGTTCTCCTGGAAGGACGCCAGGCCATCTCCACCGTCCACCGTTCCAGTTGTGTACAAATCCTTATTGCGCTGAAAACTAACCACCGTGGCGAAAGTGGTGAATCGCTATGAAAAACAGGTACCAATCCTATTTTTACCAATTGCTAGCGTCGTTTGTAAAAACGTGGGAAACCAGCACAGGAGATTGAATTTCTGCATTTGTGCACAGAGCTGCAGCGGCTTGCACAAGATTGCAAATCTTTGCAAAATTCTGTGACTGGGAAAAGATAAGAAGCAACGCCCGACCGTTAACCTCTATAGGCAGTCACTCAAGCCATATTTTACGACTCTTCCCAGAATTTGCACGGAACAAAGAGCAGGAGCATTAACTTATTTTTAGCCTCCCTTGCGATCCTAATTCCTTCATCTGTGGTTCCATAAATTTTACCTTGGCGGCGGTTTTAACCCCGCTGCCAAAACCCAATCGATTAATTCTGCATTACTGCTTGCGCTGCGTGACCTTTGCGGGCTCCTGGTAGTGACAAAATGTGACTAATTTTTTCATTGAAAATTGCTCAAGGGTGTGATAAGATTATGAAGACGCTCAACCCCAAGCCCATAAGGATTTGGAAAGTGCAAGTGGCCTGGCGTCTCTCTCTCAGCGGTAGTGTAGCTAAATAACAATAGGAAAACTCTCATTGTTGAATCATCGTTGGAGTCAATAAAGTTACACACGCCTTCCTTTGTACCCCTCTGAGCAAGGTAGCAAATCTTCATTCTCATTTCATCTTCTTTTGTTTCCAATTTCAATTTAGTATTCATTTCTAAACACTTTCGTACACACGCCAAAACTATGGCAAAGGGACTCAATTTAGCAAATTTTTAGAACATTGCGTTACTCCTTGAACAGGAAAGAAGAAGATCCATCTTAGACACCTCTAACGCCCACTCTAGACAACGTAGTAGGGACCACACAGGCTCTTTTTACACAAATGTACGGATGACCTTTGGGTCATATCTGGTGTTAGTTGGTTGTTGGTGTTTGTGCCCAATCAGTCGGTGTCATGTGTCTTACGTCAGTTTTTCGCAAAATCCTTCAGAGTTAGTGAGTGTTAAAGTTATAAAGTGGAAAATTGGGAGATAAACTTCATCACTCAACACAGTCAAGTGTCAAGCATTCACACTTTTCTATTTTGCAAACTCCAAAACTTGGTTGTAAGAGTTCAATAGTCTCCCGTTTGTTTCTACATCATTTGGATCTAAAGTTCACAGTCTTCGCACAAAGTTTGCAAACTAAGCAGTGCAAAGAAAGGAAGTGTGGCAAAATATTGAAGAGATTCAGAATTCTCGGGCTGCGCCACAGGGTCGCAAAGTGTGTCAAGGGCTAAACTCTCCGCAGTGAGTCCTGCCACAATTTAACGATCGGTAGCCAACATAACAATGAACTCATTTGAGAACTTTCAAGAAAGGAACTAGTGAAGGACGCTCTTTATGATTTATAATTCGGTAGACAAATCTATTAAAGATACAAAGGACAGTATTTGTTCTCTGAGGTAAAACTGGAGGCGTCCGGCAGTACTTGGGCAGCATCAGGCAGGCACGTTGTTCCCCTTGAATGCCTCTTGCTCTAATGTTCTTCTGCCTAACCGGAAACCCACGGATAAGAATTCTTGGTCTTGTATTAATAATTCTTCTTCACTTTTCCTTTCTTTTCAGAAGTGGGGTGGAGGATTTTAATGTGGAGAAATGAATGATGCAGAACATACGGGAAACAACAGAAGAGACAACGCAGGAGGGATGAACTTTTGCCCCTGTCCTTACTACTTGGCCCAGTCCCCTCCAAGGGGTTAAATTCAATTACCTTCCGTACAAAGTTACCCGGGCGAGTCAAAAGCTGTGGAACTTTCGACTCATCACGAAGTCAAACAATTCACGGCCTCGGTGTCTGGAAATCTTCGCAAAAGTTTACATTAGGACTCCAGCTCCAGGAAGACAAGAACACAAACTTTCACCGACCCAACCCGCAGTTTCCTCCCCCACTATTGAAAATTTTGAAAAGTGATACGAAATTGAATTAATTACAAGTGAAATCGAAACCCAGAAGGAACTGAACAAGACCAAACATGAATAGTCAATTACGGAATCCCACAATACCAAATATGGAGCGTCTTCGGCAACAACCGGATTATAGGCGCCATGTCCCCAGTCCCAAAGGGAATAATGTCAACATGTCCCATCATGTCAACTTCAACCAGCAACAGTCTTACCACCACCCATACAGCAACGGCGGTGGAAACATGGCGACGAGTCCAAGGTCATACTCGGAAGAGTCCTCGTCCATATCCACGCTCGTCCAGGATCACCACGTGGTCGTCATTCGTCAAGCCGAGGAGATCCGTCGTCTCCGGCGGCAACTCCTCGAAGTGACAAACGAGCGGGACTGTCTTCTCTGTGAGGTCCACCATCTCAAAATGGGCATCTTAGCAACCGAACTAGGACGCCTCGGGGAAGGGTCAATGGGGAACAGTGTCAACTTTGGGGGAGGGGAGGATGACACCATGGAGGATTCCAGTGGACCTAGTCATATCAACATGGGCACTTGCGTCGACGACATTCTTGATCCTGTCCAGGGCTCACGCCTCCAGCTCCAGCCCTTGGACAAACACCAACTGTCCAGGTAAGGGGTTTTGACTTCTTTTTAATTTGACCTCAACGCATTGACTCATTGAGGCGTAACCATTAATGCATAAAACGTGACCTCATTGACGTAAAGCTGCCGGCAGGCGACACCAAGGGGGGGGGGGGTGGTAAACCAGTTTTTCTTCTTTTGGACTGTCTTTAATTAGAAGCTCTTTCTGACGACCTACGTGCGCGACCTTTGACTTATTTGCGACATGATCCACCTTATGTCACCATTGGCGGCTTCATTCATGTGCCACACTGCAAGTATAACGAGGAGATGCATAATGTTGTGGGAATTTAGAATAAAGTCACAGTAGCCACGGGCCCACTTCTCGGGAACTCGGGCGACACCCAGGAACCCACCGGCAATGGATGTGACATCCTGAAAATTACATATGTATGTAAGATTCTATGGAAGTCGGAAACCTTTTTAGTTCTGGAATTTGGCATAGTCACCTGGAGTAGGACATGGTGGAGCACTGTCGGGTCACCACCGCCCCAAGGGGTTAAGCGAAGGGCAATAGACAGAACTCGGGCAGTAAGGAGTGGGGCAAAGCAGAGGACGCGCTGGCGTGGGGTGGAGGCAGTGACAGACTTCACCAGACCATAGACGGAGGACACGTTGAAAAAACCCATGAGCGCACCCTGGAGTCCTTCCGGGAGTCTCCATATTGCTGCTGCCAAGTTGGTTAGGGATCCTGGTCAACGAGTTAATATAAAGTGACGAAATTTAACGGCGGGTCAGAGGATCTTACCAAAAAATTCTGTCATCCATATGGCCAGGGTGTCACACTTGAGGAGGGCAGTGTAGAGTCCTGGACCGTGGCGGTGACACATAAAGAGATGGTAAAAGAAGCTCGGAATCCATGGCACCACCATCGCAATCGTGTGTGAGATCCCAAGTCCAATCAAGTAGGGTTGACCGCCGAGAGAATTCCAGGGCCAGAAGCTTGAACAGAAGGTCAGGGTGTAAATCGCAATTGGAGCTGGAATTTTTAAAACAGTTTCCAATGTTTTTATGACGCCCAATGGGACAAGAGAAGGGGCGGGTTTGCTTGAACTCAAAATTGACCTTTAATCTCACCGTGTGTAAGAATGTTTGCAGTTTCGTTGTGGAGGAAGAGGAGGCTGAGAACGCATCCTTTCCAACCCATTATTTTACGGTAGCCGTTCCGAATGTGTTGGTTGAATTGGAGATGAGGTGGCATGTCGTCGAATGTCGTCGTTTGGGCCCAAAAGTGTAACCGAGACAAGGATCCCTTCTTTGACTGCCGTTTTGATTCCACTGTTGCCTGTTTTCCATTGATGAGCGACGTCTCTCGATTTTCTTTCTCTCCTCTCGGAAAGCGTTTCCGTGCGGCCATTTTGAAGTTTGACCCGAAGACTTAGCTGGAGAGTTTCTTCCTTTCCTCATTCGCTTTCGGTTTAAATGAAACTGGCTCAGTTTTGCGTGAAAGTCAGATGGAGGGGAAAAAGCTCCGAGGAAGGAGATTATTACTGTCAATAATCCTGAATTAAAAATAAAGACCCCAGGTTTCGGACATTTCTCCTCAAAATTCGCCATTTCGATTTATCCATTTTCCAGAAACAATACTCGGGTTTCTGCGACGGAAAGGCGGAATAATTTTAGCCCCAAAATCATTCAGAAAGCGTTGTGTCGTAAACAGAGGTAAAACGGTCCATCGAAGCAGCGAAAGCTCAAAGAATGAGGTCAGCAGAACACGAGGACGACTGACAGACAGGCCGACAGATGAAGCGAAACCATAAAATTTCGCTATCTTTTGCTCAAAATCTTGTGCTAATTTGTTTTGGAGCGGCAACGACACGAGTGACACGCGAGTGACATGGGAATGATGCAAGCAGTTTTGGTTCATTTGGGGCTGTATTGTTGCCCCAAGGAGCCTCAATGCAACAATCAAATGATTTTTGCACAACACAACATTCGTGATCTCCCCGTTTCATGTTTTTCATGTCGTCTCATGTTATTTAGAGATGGAAGGGCGAAAGGGGCTAATGAATCAAAGAGTAACAAAACACCGCATGACCGCATAAATTGGAATTTTGAATACTCCCGCTCTCAGGTCATGTATCACGTGTTGGCGTCCGGGTTGTCAAGTGGTGGACCCATAGCATGAGTCATGCACCGCATAATACGAGGAAACCAATTAAAATTTAACTGCTGGAACTTTCTAAATTACCAACAGAAAAAATAATGGAGAGTCGTTTGATTTAAATTCATGTGAGAATTCTTTTGTTTTGGCCCTGGGCTTGGCGGAGACCTTCATAGCGATGAGGCATTCAACACACGAAGATCTTCTGTATACCTTCCTTTGTCATTTCACAACATTTGTTGTGCATTTAAATGCATGTGTGGCAGGAGGGAACTAATGGAGGAAGGAGCTCCTTTACTTAACCTTCCTTCCTGATTAACTAAACAGGAGAGCTCACTTTTAAAATCCCAGCAACGAAAAGAGATGGTAAGGCATAGAATAAATCCAAAGCTTCTTTCTTTCCACTTGGCTGAAGGTGCAGGAGGCAGTTAGTTCGAGTTGTTAACTCCAATTTAAACTCATTTGGAAAATAACGAGCAGCGTCAGTGGTTGTGTGGAGCATTTCGTTCGTCGAGCCGCTCGGAAAAATTCGGTTGTTTCCGGTGACAGGCGCTTCGTTTGCCCAAGCGATTGTTGTCTGTCATCACCGGATATGAAATTCTGGAGTGGAGTGATGTGATTTGTGAGGACTTGGCAGGTTGTCCCGTCGCCCATTGTTAGTCTGGTGAGATTTTTAATAACAATGTGCCGACTGGTCGTGTATCATCATCTTAATCCTCTTCCCATTGTTGGACGATGCACTGTTGTTACGGCCAGCAGCTCCTGAATTGTGTCAAGCATTTTCCACAGTCTGATTTCTGCAGTCGTTCAAGTAGCTCATCGCGTTTTCTTCCTCCTTCCATGCAAAATTTTGCTGCAAAACTTTACTCGTGCACTAAAAGACCCATTTGCAATTTTGTGCATGGAAAACAGCGAGCCGATCTTCCCAACTGTGCGCATGCGCTGAAGCTGACCGCTGGATTTTGAAGGAGGCGCTTCCACAAAGTGTGAGATTGTGCAACTTTGGCAAACAAGACTGTGCCGACCTTCCAAAATTGGAGTTTTCCGTTCTTCTGACTCAGATTCGCAGAAAAATTGCAAGGATTTTAGTGCAAAAAAGATATGAAGGATAGTTTTCGGAATTCTGACTCAAAAGTGGAGACTAATGAGGAAGAAGCTTTGAATGGCAGTTAGTTGAGATTTATGGCCTTGGAGTTGGACGGCAGTTGAACAATATTCAGTTTGTGCAATCCTCAAATCCCAATCGCAATTCTGAAGTGACGAGAATGCAATTTGTGCAAAATTAGTGCAAAAAATGTGCTATTGGATGATGAAGAATGACAAGGTCGAAACTGTGGGCTTGGGAAGTCGAGATGAAAAGTAGGTTTAGTACCCCTTGTGCCCGTTGTGCTCTTGTGCTCTATTAAGGATCTATTAAGGTCGTATTCAATTAATTAATCACGTCCTCCTCTGTCTCTGTTTGATCGTAACGGTGGTGGTGGTGCAACATTGGGAAGAAGGTGCGTGTCCTAAGTGGATTGTTGATCCTTGCCTCTGGATTTTACCGTTTAGTGATTGTTTGTTGGGTTGATCAGAAAGTAAGGGTTCAACTTCAACTGTTGCATTGTTCTCTGCATCTGTTAATTGCTCCTGTCCCTCTGACCTCTGTGACAATTGTTAACATGATGAGACGGAGTACGGCCGACAGAAATTCCAGCAGGGGTTCCATGACCATGTTTGATAATCGAGAGTCACTCTTGGAATACTCTGAAGCAGTGCTCGCCTCTAATCGGACCAGGAAAGTGTACAACAATGAAGGTCAACTGAGTGACCCCTACGCTCATTACTTTTGCCGCTCACGAGCCTACGTTCTTCGGAAGTGGTAATTGCCAAACCTTTCATCACTTTCATCCCCTTAACATCCCTCTTTTAACAACTTTGCCAACTTGTTTAATTGAATCCGCCAATCAATTTATGCAAAGTCCAAAATTTGTAAAGTGTTCTAACAAAAACTGGTTTACAGATTTCAGTATCAAGATTACCAACTCCAAGTTTAATTTTTCCTGAAATTCTTATTCGTTTTCGTTTCGTATTCGTATTCGTAAATTCGTATTCGTTTTAGATTTTGCAAAATTTTAACGACTGTGCTACTGATGAGAATTGTGTTAATGGTGGGAGTGGGAATAAATTTGCAATTGCAAATAAATACTTGGCCTGAAAGTCAGTAGAAGTGTGGTAAAGGAGCGGCGGCGGCATGACCGTGGGAACTTCTTTGCAAATCAAACATGAATGTACATGTACGAGGTTCCTGCGGTGGTGGTGGTGTCGCCGTTTCGTGAGTTGACACACCAGTGGTACGGTGCTCTTTCATCAATAATTAGTGATTGTGTTTCTGCACATATTTTGAATTGCCAATTTTATTATTAGCAAAGCCTTCAATTGAGCCTTTGACTTTTTGAAAGGCTCTTCTTCCCCCTGCCACTTTCAATTATATTGTTTTCATTGTTTACCCATTGTTTGAATTCTTTAGAAAGCAACAAATCAATAGGAATGAGGTAACGATGTAAGATTGTGAAATATGCGATATGAAAGGGAGAAGGACAAATATTCTATTTAGGATTGTAAATTAGTTCTTTTCAAAAGGATTAAGCAATTCATCTAGGAATCATTTCTCACATTCTGCACCTTCTTAGTAACCGAGGACAAGCAATTGTAGCGGTTGGTGAGATACGCTGAATTTTTGTAGCCAGGGTTCAAAGTTCATGAGAAATAAACACAAATTGCACCTTGTTTGCATTATGTAACCGGTATACAGGAAGGAATTTAATTCACAAAAAGGGATTTCTGCAACTTTTACAAAGCCACAAAGCGTTGTAAGCTCAATGAGTTTACTTCCTTGGCTTAAGCTAATCAGAATAACTTAAGTTCATGTAATTTAGTTTGGTGAATTTTACCATAAACCTCATTGCGAATTCCTTCTCTCGTATAATACGGGCTTAAGGGTGGGCTAGACTGGGAAAACTGAGAAAATTTGAAAATTGAGTGCCTGACAGATTCCCATCTGTTAACCCAGCTCATAGAGCAGCATCCGACAATTTCGACGGTGAATTAGGCTCACATGGATT
>JAQIWD010000270.1:0-25701 GCA_034694825.1 Anurida granaria
AAGTTGATCGCCGCGGACGGCACTGTGATGAGAAACGAGACAATTCCAGAAGCGGGGATGATTGACCTCTGTGTCTCTTTTTTGCCCGCGGCATCTAGGCTACTTAGCACGATTGAGTCCGGCGTCAAGTCCGTCACGGGCATATTCTCAAAATCGGAAATGGCAAATTTGAGGAACAACGGAATACCTGGCTTGTAGACTGGGACAGGATTCAGCCACGTGATTTTAAATGGATCTTGAGCTACTACCGGTATTTTATGGATCGCTGCCTGGAACCTCCCAGTCTTGTCTTCTGTCACATTTGCCAGGAGGTTAAGGATCATTCCCTTTTCCAGCTGCCTTCCTCCCAGGTTCGCAACTGGATGAAACTGGAAAACTGCTTTGCCATTAGTCAGGACCGCTTCTTGGCTGAAATTGGAGCTGGGCCGATCCTGGTTGTACATTGAGACGGAGAGGCGTCCATTGAGATTCTTCCCGTAGGTATACGCCGCGGAGACGACGACAGTGAAGGCTGGACTTGCGCTCGTCACATATGGGGTCGGGGTCATGGAAAATTTGAGTCCGAATTTAGGCAGGATGTACTTCTCGACCAGAAATTCCCTGGACACGGAATTCCGATTGGCCTCGACGGTTATCTTCCATGATCCTAAATTTAGCTCATGCCCAAGGGATAACTGGAGTTTGAGGAGTCCATTCTTATCCATTTTGAGCTTGTGCGGATTATTCTTGTTGGGCCATTGATTCATTTTGATTCCCAGGGGATCCTGGAGAGTGACCTTTAAGTTTTCGGTACTTGGATTCGGTAGGTTATGCTGGTCCAGAATGATTATCCGGAGTCTCACGTTATCTCCAGGTTTGTAAGCGGGTTTGTCCATTTGGAGAAAAAGTTTGGAATGTGCTGGGTCATGCGTTCTGGGGGTCAGTTGAAGGGCCTTTCTATTCAATACTGCTTGGTTCTCCAGGTTTTTCAGGATGAGGGCACAACTGATGAAGTTTTCGGACACAAGCGTCCCAGGCGTGGCCACTTCGACCAGTTTCGAGTCCTGGAGTCCTAGGTGGAAGTTCCCGATGGCAATATCGACGGTGGTAAGATTTGAAAACTTGGGATTTGGGATGCATTGAATGGCGGCGGAAAACGGAGGTGGGGGTGTAGGAGAATTCAAGGGATTCCCAATAATTAAAACCGTGTAGTTGGAAGAGGGGTAAATCTTGTGGGGAGCAATCAAAGTGTAAATCCCATTTCCGCAGGCCCTGGAGGCCAAAAGCGTCAGCGATGCTAATACAAAGAAGGGACTCAAGTTGACCCTTGGATTCATTTTGCCAATCTATTCAAAGGGACAAGGAACACTATTATTTTATGCCTTCGTAAATTCATACTTTTCATCCAGAAATTGGGTAACTTACCTTCAACGATTGTTTCACATTCGACTATAGCGGCGAGTTTCTGTTTCTTTTCTAGTGCATTTGCGTGACAATACTATTCGTTGAAGCGTTCCGAATCTTCCCTTTATAGATTTAGCTCATGCTAAATTCTTAATATTTTTTGCAAAGCCAATATAATTTTCACTAATTTTCCGAGAAATCCTCGGTTATCTATCAAGTATAAAGCCAAAGGTCAAGAGACAGCGTAATACTCAGAACTAAAGTTTCGTAAGTTTCCTGGAAAAGAGATTAACTTGTATTCCTACGAATTCCGAAGAAATTGACATTCGGCAAAAGTACCTTGTTTTCAAGATAAACTTTGACCTAACGCATCCCAAAAATCGAGTCGTGCAGGCATTTTACCATATGGGTAGAATTCTTATCGAAAATGGATTTGTGATGATGAAAATAAATCTCATAAGACCAAGTTTTCTTGAGAAAGAAGATAAATCGTGGACTTGCCAAGAAATATTATGATGTTGAAAGTACTTCTTTAATCTCCTATTTTTATTTTGCCAATTTCCTAATAAGAAAATTTACAGAAAGCTAGAACTGATAAATTTCCAACTCATAAATTTAAGACGAACGTGCAATTTGGCTGCACAAAGTGATAAAAGGACAGTTTTTAATTTCCTCATTAGTGAGTGACCATTTGGCACGCTTATTAAACGCTCAATATTTCCACCAAATCGATTTTTGGAAAACAAGTCAAAATTTTTAAACAGTTTGTAAATTCGTCGAGAAAAGGCGATAGCTTTAATATGAGATGGAGTTTAAACTAAAATTTTATATTTCCGGAATACTTATTTTACAGACAGTTGCTGGCGGCTATTCTGGTAAGGTTTAATTTAAATTGAAGTAACAATGCATCTTTAAAGTAAAGAATTCTTTATGACGGCCCCCGCTTTCAATTCGGCTTAGCAGTGAATCCAAAAAATTTGCTTTTCAGTGCTGCATTTTTTTTTCAAGCGGCCATTTATGAAAATAAGAATTTTTAAATTTATTGAAATTGTTTTTTGTTTTAAGGATGGGGTTGGGGGGATCGAGAAGATCGAAAATCTATTGGAAGCTCCACAGGGAATAAAAATACTGGGTGGATTCAGACCGCAATGGTTTCCCCTAGCGAACAAAATCCAACGACAAAAAGGCCTTCTACAGTTCCAGCGCTACAAAATTATCGAATGGAAGCCATATTTCGGGAATGGACCCTAAGTGTCCAGAGAGAGTTTCTCCCCAAGTTTTTGCAACTCGTTGAGCGAAATGGACTTAAAATTGGCGACTGTCCTGAAACGACGCTCGGGCTTGATGCATTGCTAACCAAAATCAAAACTCACCTGGTTCAACTTCAGGCTACGGATCGGACGGAGAGTCGGAAAGACGTAGAGTACTACGACGAATACTTGAAAAGTTTAGTAGGATTGCGACAGCGGCTGGAATTTCTAGGGAAGGAAAGTCGCTCAGAAGGGGATCACGGTTGCACTCGTTTGTTTCGGGAAAAACATGAAAATGTGACACATGAAGTCCAAGGGGCCGAGGAAGTTGTAAAGGTCAGCAGGAATTTTCATTTTACGAGGGAACCTCTCACAGTGTAAATTATTTTGCAATTAATAGGAAAAAGTCAAAGGATTTCTTTTGGACTCAACGATTCGAAATATCCGAAGAAAACAATTGGGAGCAGCGCTTAGCCCACTTAAAGATTTGGAATCCCATGATCTGAATGTGCTGCTGGGCAGCTTGGTCCAATCCCTCTTTCCATCCCAAGATGCTTTCCCAGCACCAAATTTTGATTCTATGCTTTGGTTCATCGAAGCCGTTGGGTCCCAATACCCAAGTTTGACGGAAATGCTGAGCCGGTTACTCCTGGACAAACTAAGAGCTTTTAAGCTCATGAGCACTCCATACGTTATCCACCTTGCTTACATTGTGCGAGCTACGCAAGCGTCCGAAGACTTGCAAGAACGATTTCCACCTCAAATCCAGTCACTGATATGGGGAAGGACTAGTTGCATCCAAAACACGAGGACGAGAGACTTCCTGGTGGAACGACCGTTCAACGCTGATGATCTACCCATGGGGATTTTACTCGTGGAAACAAGACAGCTTGAACCAGATTATGGCTCGGGCTCTGTCAAATCTTGCGGGTAAGTTCGTTTTGAAAAGTAGTTAAAAAAAGATATATAAAAATCAATGGAATCCGAAAATGGCTACCTACTTTTGATTTGAGCAGATGGGAAATCCTCCCCACGGCCCACAAAGATGACGCTGGAAACATTGAATTCATCTCGTTTCTCATCCGGAGGGAGATTAGTCCCGAGACAATTTGGAATTTGGGAGTGGTTAACCGAACCATCACGCTGAGGGCAAACAACCAACCTGGAAGAGTTCTTTGGGATATTCTACCCGAGCAGAAAACCCCGGATAATTTTGTATTTAAGATCCGAAATGTTCCTACTCCACAGAATTCAAGGGTCAATCGAGCTGTCGTGGATAACAATTTCCTTTGTATTGAATTTCCTGCAAATAGGGATGCCCTTGGGGAGACAAAGCTATCCCGCTTTGAAAATGGGAGTTGCGAGTGGACTTTAGAAAATACAACATGAAGGATTTACTTCTGTAAAAGGTTTTACACGTGTTTCGTCTACGTTGGCCTTAATCAATAAACTTTGTCTTTCTATCTAATATTAACAATGCGGTAAAATTACACTCACCGCGTTTACCTTAGAACCTTCAATTTTAAATGAAAATGTTACCAATTTTTACTCGGGTTTTACAACTTTGCATGTTTTAACGACACTTCCTACGTGGTTTGAAGCCAAAGTTCTAGCGTGATCCTTCTGCACAAGCGCGAGCGTTCTAATTTTTCTGTTTCATAAAATAAAAATCTTATTCTTTAGCAGTTTTATAAGTTTTTCTATTAGACAAAGTTGTAGCAAAACAAAGATAAACGAGAATTCATAGATTATTGTGTTCAGTGAATCCGCTTCCTTCAATCCATTCAAAGAAACCAAAGAAAACTTAATGTTTTTTAAACACTAGAGAAGTCTTAGCGCTCCATTTACATCCTGTGAGTGGCGACATTTCAGCCCACACGACGCGGTAGAATCCCGTTCCGACCTGCTTGGAAGCGTGGAAGTGACGCATCGACTACAAAACAACTCATTCAGTCCCCCCAACGCGCGTAAAATTTTTTTATATTTTATTTCAATCAAATTCTTCGTTCCGTTCTAATCCATAATGAAGAATTCCTCTGTTTATCAGGTATCTCAATGTGCCCAATTTCGTTTTTTCGGCTCCAATTTTGTACTCCATGAGCGGGAGAAAGAGGCAAACAGTTTTCAACAGAAATGAACAAACTGAAACAAACAGAAAGACAGAAGTTTAGCAAATTGGAAGCAACACAAGTCTGTTTGTTTCTGTGACTTAAAGAATTAATAAAAAAAATTAATACGTAAATTTTGCGGTCTCCGGTTACCTATCGTCGCCCATTTACTTAGCGATGGCTACAGCCTTTTCAAAATCGGCCAAAGCTCAAAAACAAAAGGACAAAGTTTCAACTGTTGTTTATGAACCGGAACCGGAAGTTGTCGCAACTGAATTTACAGCTGATGGAGGCCATGATGCTGCTATTGGTGGACCACAACTCGTTGGCAAACTTGAGGTAATCATTTTCATTAAACATTGAAAATCCTCGTAATCATTACACTCACTCAATCGGAAGGTGACGGCACAAGACAACTTAATCAATTGCGTAACAATGTCATTAGGGCAATGGAATCACATCCGGAGATATCAAGAAGCTTCAGGAAGCTGGATACTATACCGTTGAATCCGTCGCATTTGCTCCTAAGAAGCATCTTATCATCATCAAAGGGATTAGTGAAGCCAAAGCAGACAAAATTCTGGTATAATAACATAATTTACACACACTTCGAGTCATCTGTCAACCCATTTTAATCTTGTCTGTTCTGTAGTCTGAAGCAGCAAAGTTGGTCCCAATGGGTTTCACAACGGCGAGTGCATTCCATCAGAAACGATCTGACATTGTCCAAATTACTACGGGCTCAAAGGAACTAGACAAACTTCTGGGTGGAGGGATTGAGACGGGATCCATTACAGAATTATTTGGAGAATTTCGAACTGGGAAGAGTCAGCTATGTCACACACTCGCCGTCACATGTCAAGTAAGTTACGTGGGGTAATGTTGTCGTTGCCGGCTTGGCTTCTAACTTTCGAATTTTGAAACCACAATTAGCTTCCGATTGATGTCAATGGCGGTGAAGGGAAGTGCCTGTTTATTGACACGGAGGGAACGTTCCGTCCCGAGCGGCTCTTAGCTACAGCCGAGCGTTACAATCTTGTTGCCAGTGAAGTATTGGAGAACGTTGCCTACGCCAGAGCCTACAACACAGATCATCAATCAAATCTACTCATTCAAGCATCTGCCATGATGTCAGAGTCCAGGTAACCCTTGCCGTCAAAACTAAACCTTATAGAATACTGCCGAATTTCTTTTCATCAAAATGTTAATTCCATTGCTTTGTTGGTTGTAGGTTTTCTTTGCTGATTGTTGACTCTGCGACAGGATTGTACCGGACAGACTACTCTGGAAGGGGTGAACTCTCAGCTCGTCAGATGCACTTGGCACGATTCCTAAGAATGCTCCTTCGCCTGGCAGATGAGGTAAAAAGTAACTTAACCCCTGATTGAATTCTTCAAAAGGTTTTAATTTCTTTATGGTCACTTGATGGATCTAGTTTGGTGTTGCTGTTGTGCTGACAAATCAAGTGGTGGCTCAAGTCGATGGTTCAGCCATGTTTCAAGCAGACCCGAAAAAACCTATTGGTGGGAACATCATGGCACACGCATCCACGACAAGGTGGGTCCCGCTAAAAATGTGTTTGCGTTGATGACATTTAACCGTGTAACCTTGGAATTGCAGGCTTTACCTTCGTAAAGGAAGGGGTGAGACCCGAATCTGTAAAATTTACGATTCTCCCTGCCTCCCAGAGTCTGAAGCCACTTTCGCCATCAATGCAGACGGGATTGGGGATGCCAAAGAATAAAAATTTACATTGAATGCTCATTTCCGTCTTACCTTACTGCACTGCTCGTCACAGGTACCATGTCAATACAATTTACACTTCCAGTCCAAAAAGTGAACATTTCAGTCCCAAGTCCTCTGTTAATTAAACTTTTTGTTCAATCCTTTCGTGTTAAAGTAAATAAACTGTTTGTTTTTTTCGTCCCGTTCCCTGAACCAAGCCAAATTCTCATATTGCCTCTTCTAACTTTAATTCACTGGTAAACTTTGATAATTTGTAATATTATTTGACATGAGGATTTCCAGTTGAATAATAATTTGATTCATGTGACAAAATAATTCCTCACCGGATGAACTTTATGTGGAGATGGAAGTAGATTGATGATTTGGTGACTGTTGAGTTAGACTTGCTTTTAGAAGTATGGTTTATCCTTGCGCCAGCAGGCGTCCAATCCTTGGTAGACAACATTTCCATTGAATCTTTCAATCCAGGACTGAATCAGGCCCTCAGGGGAAGAATCGTAAGTTTTCAGCAAAACTGAGTCACCTAAGTTACAAGAGCAGGAAAATCAGCGTTACATTTAGGCCTAAAGGGAATTTGCATTAGCAAAGTTGAATACCGTCAATGACAGTGTTGGGCTGGACAAATGCCTTCCGCGGTTGCTTCTTGTCAAGGATAATGCTTCGCCATTTAGCCCAAGGATGCTTCCCATCATTATGCACTGCCGCATACTCTTCAAACATGGAAGTGGCCGACTTGATATCCGCAGTAGCCTTGTACACCTGGGGGAATAATTTCCAAATTTAATGTAAATCCAAGCGCCATGCAGTACGTTCCTTCGTGCTTACTTGTAATTTCAAAAGAAAGAGTCGCATGGCTTCTCGTCCCACGGTGTCAATCTTCGTTCTGTCCACAGCGATTAGCAAATCTGGCTTCCCGTCCTCACCAACCTTCTCTTCAACCGTGACGAGACCCTGACCAGCCTCAACCAAGACTTGGAGAATGACAAAGCGAGCTTTGGAATGGGCCTGCATCCAGGCCTTGGTCTCGGGCTGATACATTTCCAACGACTTGGCACCAGAGTACACCATCGAGAGCCAATTGACGTACTTGACATCCTGGGCAACCTCTCCTTCCTGTCCAAAGATCCTACGGGTAAAGTGGTCAACAATTAAGCTCAGTCCAACCGAGTATCGGATGTCGGAAAGTTGTAGATACTCACTTTAGGATTTCATCATACAAGGACAAGTAAATTCCAACGCATTCAGCACGGCACTCCTCGTAAGCAGAGCTGAGAGAAGTGAAGACCGAACTGTACGTCTCTCCAGGACCATACCTTCCCTCCACCTGGAGATTTAGAAGACGGAATGACACGAACGTGGAAATTGTTGGATTTAATTGAGTATTGAAATTCTTACAACTTGGTTTGTAATTGGGTTCTTCAGATCAGCGGGATAGTTGACCTCTCCATTCTCAGAAGTTGTGAAAAGTTTCCCGCTTCCATGTCCGAGGAGCTCATGCAAACCAACTTGAACCTGAAACAGAA
The DNA here is from genome assembly GCA_034694825.1 of Anurida granaria. Classification (NCBI taxonomy): domain Eukaryota; kingdom Metazoa; phylum Arthropoda; class Collembola; order Poduromorpha; family Neanuridae; genus Anurida; species Anurida granaria. The sequence continues at coordinate 8,011 of JAQIWD010000270.1, forward strand.
GATACAGAAACTCTTGTCAATATTGAGTAAACATCTTTCAATGACAGGCATAGGTCAGTAGTATCATAGGGAGACCTCAAAGGCAATAATCCTGTGTTTGTTGAGCAAAGTCTTGTCATCATTGGAGAGAAACGGAAGTTTAGTCTCCTTGTAACTGGCTGGAATCACATTTCCGAGTGAGACGTTCTTGAATCCTTCGTCTTGACGAATCTCATCATCTGCAACGGAATCAAATTATTAGAAAACGAGCATTGAACTGCTTTTTTTTTTCGCAAATAGTTCTTACAGTTTGGAATGTTAATCCCAGCTGGGATTCCACTCCCCGAAAAAGTGAGAACGTCCAAAGAAGTAAAGTCGGGTTTAAGAAACGTGTCCTTTTCAAACTCCTTGGGCCAGGGAAGCAAGGTCAGGAAGTGCATTGCGTTGTCCACCAAGGATTGGAAAGTTTCTGACATTGGACGATTAACTACAGAGACAAAGGCTTCAAACTCTGATCGAATCCCGCTGGGGTCACGATAGTTTTCAATGAAACCGATGTAACTAACCAAAGAATGGAAAGATTATCAAATTCACAAAAGTTTCTCGTTCGTATAAGGGAGGTGGCAAGTGGAGGTTGGATTTTATCTTACGTTTCAATGGCGGGTCCTTTGTCCCTAATCCAGAAGCGTGAGCCATTCTTATGTTCTTCCAAGGAACCTTCGGTAAAAGACTTGATGTAGCAGTCGATCATCTTCTCCTCGGTCTCATTTCCCGCGTAATCCTGCAATGAAGCAACGTTATTAATTTTGGCTACTAGGGTGATTACGACAGCGTGACAGTTGGCGTAGGCGACATGATCATGGTAAGAATACATAGCAGTTAATTGGATCGCACCCTGGCTTTAGCCAAATACTTGCAAACTTGCTCCATGAGGCAAGAATAGTCTCCAGTGGTAAACGTGAACTTTGCTCCTTCAAAGTCATGCGTCTCCCCGGTAGGGTTGCAACATTTTACACCAGCCGTACGAATCTGCAAAAAAACGGGAATGATGAGTATGTCGAAGGAATGTTTTTTTTAGTTCTTTACTTCGTAGTTAGTAATAGCACCAGGGCAAGTCTTAAAGACACGAGTCATCCAGCCTTCAAAGTTCTTCTCCTTCATGAACCGGTTGACAATCTCGGAGTCCTCTTGGGTACAATTATCAGAGAAGTAGGTTGTGATACCCTGAAAAGAAAATTATGATGAGTTCCTACGTAAAAGAAAGTGAACTCCAGCAGCGTCTAACCTTGTCGCCAAGTCCAATTTGCTTCTCACGGTCGGACAGTGAGTAGACACGATCCTTGACAGCATCCCATTTCTCCTTTACTTCCTCAACAGGCATCCCAATGAACTTGTTGGCATTGGAAATCAAGGACTCTACTAACTCCTGTGCAACGCCGGGAACGATTTTTGTGTCACCGAAACTCTTGTAGTTTCCAGCATTAGAAAATAGACCAGTCGTGTAAACGAGGAGGGCCTGTAACCAGAATTTTAATCCTAATTCGAATGAGTGCTAGTGCCACTGTTTTTTTGACCTTCCTAAATGCTCACCTTCCAGTCGTCCTCGGAGAAATTGGATTTCTTCGTAGCAATTTCCTTGAGCCCTTCCACGCCATTGGATTTGAACAAGTCCAACAGAATGGCAAAGATCACAGGGGACTCTGGCGACGTCTAGTCCAAAAATTTATGAGTTAGATCAATCGTAACCCAATGAATGACATGGTCCTGCTTCTACATTCTACTATAGATTACCTGCGCTGGCACGATCATTCCACCGTACCACGCTGCTTCACTAAGATAATGAGCATATAGCTTTTCCTTGGTCGTCAGCCCATTGAAGGCGACATCACAGTCGAGGGAGACAACAGGTTGATCCAACGGTAAGACGTAGCGGCTCACATCCTCATCGGTCATGGGTGCCATATTTGCTTCTTTCACTTCTAATTCACGCTTTACTTGAGGTTGGGACAAAGCTCTAGTTGCAGTCGCAGTTGATATATTTGCGGAGGTGGAAGACAACCTACACAAGAAGACATAGACAATTAGTAATGCCATTTATAGATTAGCTAGCAGCCAACCAACAATCTTGTTTTGTGTATGAATGCACTTGCAATGCCGTTTTATCTACGACTTCAATTGTGGGTTATGGGTTGTGGTGTGGTAGGCTTGCTTACCGGTAAAGAAGCTGATGATAAGGAGAAGGACTCGTAATTTGGTGTTGCGGCTGCGAAAATCGCTGGAAGCGTTGACCTTGCAGATGATTGTTGGTGGCTGATATCACTTTTCTAAATCCTAACAGTAATCGGGATCCTACAAGACTTGTTCTCATCGAACACCGACTTCCGAATGTGAAGGTTAAATACTGCAAACTGCAACCGCAACTCACTCCCTTTTGTCAGAAAACTTCAATTTTAATTGAAAACTGTTTTTGCCTGGAAATTGCTGACACCGCGGCGGCGGCGGGGAAAATATAAAAAATTATACAAAAAAGGCAATCACACCTTGTGACCACATCAGAGCTGGGCATCAGTATTTTGGGTGACCCAAGATTAATAACCTCAATTACATCACAACAAGAAAGAGTTAAAATTACTCAAAACCTTCCTATATTCAACTCTGGGATCAAAATTTTTAATGTGGTGATTTTACAAAACAGTTAGCGAAGACTCGTACAAATTACGAGTTAAATCTTCAGAATTTCTCCAGCAACAAAATCTGAAATTGGAGATCCATCCCCAATCCCGCTGTCATCACCAGGTTCATTCGGAAGGTCAATCAAAAGTCTCGCGTAGGTCCCTCCGGACTGTCCCTTGGTCAACCGCTCTGGATTGATGACCAGGGTTCCATCCACGTCCTTGATAAAGTGACGAAGATCTGATGGAAGAATTAGAACATGTGGAGTGAGCGACATTCCAGCGTGGTCTGCCCAATGTTCGACATCCAGCGGAACGGACTCATCTGGAGGATAGAGGGGGTAGAAGTTCCTCTGCGAGAGTAAATGCCTGGCCAGGCGACCCATCCTATCGCTGCTAATCGTAGCACTGGAAAAGTATCAAGTAGGACTCGTGAGCAACATTTGCGTGTCACACTGCCAGTTCCAAGTCTTTGCAAATGTTTCTTACTTTGCCAATTCGTTCCGGCTTAGATGCATAAGAATGTCCGTTGAGGTGACACCAAATATGATTCCACCAATTGAAATCATTCCTGGATCCGAAATTGACACAATTTCGGGAAAGCTAAAAAAGATACAAAATGTCAGTTTCAGTGCAAGACTTCTTAACATTGCCGAATTTCGCAGCATCCAAATTACTTTTTCGTAACGTAAGGCAGCGTGGGGTAGACAGCATCGTGATGAACTTCCTTCCAACTTGAGACCAAAATTAATTTTGTGTGGAGGTGGCAAGTCCCCAGCGCCGCGACTAAATCGCTCAGCCTTTTCTCAAACATCTCCAAAAATGTTTCTGTGAGTGGTGGTGCCTCCTCATTTGACAGCAATGGATGAGAATCCTCCAGGAATGGACCAATCAGGAAACAGACGTCCGGCTCCGTCTTCACAATCACTTGAATCAAATCTGCCAGTGGCTCAAATAGCAATGAATCCTTTGGTGTAAAGGGACCAGCAGCAATTAGCACATTCAATGGTCCTGAAAATAAAAATAAAATGCACATTAGAAAATTAGAAAATTGCAAATTGCTGAATCATCAAGGAAAACCGGTCCAAAGGATGACACAGATGGCTGTCCGTCCACTCACTCACCTGTTGCCGTATTTATGCTGATTCTCCCCTCGTAGAGCGGAAGTGGACGCGGGATGAACATTTTAGAAACTCGGACGCATCTGCCTAGGTTATTCATCCCACTCAAGCCCAGCACCTGTCAATTCCGCCCAAGAATACACTTTACCCATTGTTTCGTGTGACTTAGTAATTCTTGGGGTCTCACCTGTCCAGGGAAGATAAAGTACTCCTCCATTTGGGACATGTCCAGAGAAACGACGCGCCCTGAGCTACTTTCCATTGTTCCTTCAAACAGGACGCTTCCTCCGCTCAACTTCCCTCCATCGCTCCGAATTCGACCAATAAAAATTTCGTCTTCCTGTTTGGTGAAACAAAGATGGTGCATTTTTAGACTAAATTTCATGTTGGCGATATTCATGTTACGCAAATCAACGTACGGTGGTCGATTCCTGGAGATCGGCAGGATGTCCAAGGGAGTAGTAGTCTGTAATCGTCGTCCCTAATTCGGTCACCACGTCATTTAGAACCGTAGCCATTTCCCGCGTCCGTTGAAACATGTACTGGAATGAAAATTACAAGCGATTTAGATTCCTAATGCAGTATTCTTTTTTCTTTTTTTCTTTTTTTTACTTAGTTTCCATACTTTTGTAGCTGCCGAGAGGGGAAGATGTTTTCCAAAAGGATTTGCGTTGATTAGCCACTTGACCCCTGACGCCTTCCATGCTTCCCAACAACTTGAATCCTTGCAGTTATACCGGAGCACGACGTCACCCGCTTTTGTTCGACTACCATAATTCCTGGATTCCGATTGGCTGTAACTGGAGCATAAAAAACATGTTTACACCCGGTGACAAGCAGGAGATTTGACTCATGCGGATTTATAATTTATAAAGCAGAGAAGTGTCAAAATAAGGGTGAGATGCTGAGAATATTGGCCTGAAGAGAGGACGCATTTTGGACACGAGGCGAGGCAGATGAATTGATCTTTACTTGGTTAATTCTGATGATGGTGTATTGAATATTCTTGGAGTGGTAGACGGTGCTGGGGTCCTACTCTTGAGGGACTCTCTGGCAGGCGTATTTGGCAACGGTTTGGGCTTATCACTCCGTCGCTGCTGAACTGAAGTAGGACTCGTCTCCTCGCACTTCCCATATCCACCCGGCTGAAATCAAATTAAGATACAGAGGCGTTAGACACTTCGTGCTACTAATGGAATTTGGAAATCTGTCATAACTAGATTAACACTAACCCGAGGAAGCTCGGGAAGGGCTTCTGGACCCTTGACCTTTCAGAATTTAAAACTTAGCCAACATGTCTAGATGCCGGAAGCTAAAAGTATTTTGTTATTAAGGCTACCCGGCATCTAGAAATGTTGGTTAAATTTTATTCTGAAAGCTCAAGGGTCCAGGAGCCCTTCCCGAGCTTGCTCGCTCTGGCTAGTTAATCTAGTTTGGTATGTTTGACCTTTCGCATTATTATAATGATTATGCTCGCTCAGTCGCAACGTCGTTTCGTTTTCTCTAAATTCAAAACAGAATTGTAAACTGAAAAAAATTTTAAACAGAAAGGCAGGTTATAATTTTCGCGGCTCATGGACACTCAATTATTTTACTGTCATTATTAAAGTAGTAATACTCCACTCCAAACGTAATTGTCCTTCTCAGCATTAAGGTTTCATAAACATAAGGCGATTTACTAGGTGATGAAAACCGAAATCAAATGAATACGGAGGCGGGGGAGACTGATGACGATGAGCAAAGAATTGGAGAAAGACGCGACGCTTCTCCCTCTTCTTGTCCTATCCATAATCCATGAGCATCCCTGAATAGTTTTTATTGTTACATCGTGATAGGGAAGAAGACATTGGAGTGGTGGACTACAACAATCGCATTGGGATAAGATCTTCCAAGGAAGGGTTCCACCTACCTAAAAATCCCATGCGTAAGTTCCTCCACGATGAGCTCAACGACCATTCTGGTATGAGTCTAACAACGACGAAAAACATGAGACGCTTCCTTTGGAATACAGAGGGATGAAGTTAGAGATTTCAACGAACGAGAGGGAAAGGGAGGTTACGCAGCAATCTCATCCTCATCAACACCACCACCACCAGCCAGGAAAGATAGGAGGGATGAGAATACAATACAGGTAAGTGAGTGGCCTTGAAAAAGTTGAACTTCCATTTAGAGGGGAATAGTTTGACCTAAGGCAAAAATCTCATCAGATCACTCACTCCTCCACGGAAAAGATTCCAAGGGAAAATGCCTAGTAGACCAACTACCCAAAAATCCAACAACCGGCTTGCCTATTCTTCCTAAAGTAGCAAGACTCCTGAACATCTCTGTCAAGTCATAAAGCCAGAGACATTCGCCATTCTTCTTCTCTGATTCAACCTCCAGTAGCCATTTTCCTCCATAATTCATGTAATTACAAGATAAGAAAAAAAAATGCAATTTAAATTAGCAAGAAACATAAAAATGACTACAAAATTCAGTTAAATCAAAAAAGTTATTAAATTATAAAAATTAAAACCGACAAACAAAATATTATAAGTTAAAAATAAATTACGGGCAAAGGGAATTGAATAATTAAATTCGGAAGCGCATAAAATTTGATGGGTGGACGATTGACGATGGTTCACTCGAGCGTCGTTGCGACCAAGACTTCTTTAGATGAGTATGGATCTAGTCATGTCTCAAAAGTTACAAGCACTAGAAGCAAACCCACCGAGAGAAATCAGTATCGATGAACACTCGAGCGGAGGATCCAAAAAGCTGGTGGGAGAAGCTCCGCCGTCGTCGCATCCCTCCCGTTCATCTTCGTCTGCCTTGACCTCCTTCCAGAATTATTCCAAATGTCACTTGGAAACATTGGCCACTCATCGATGATTTTGAAATGCCTCCTTGATGAGTGTGGATCTAGTCACAAGAGTACAAAGACAATGTGCCCACTAGGTCGACACCCACCAGGCAGGCAAGACAACTCACTTCGCGCCAGAATCCGCCGCATCTTCTTCCGTATATGCACTAGGGGTTGAATCTGCTCAGCACATCTTCACGCTTCTTCCCTTTCCTCTTCCGTCTTACGCTTCCTGAATTACTAAAGGTACTCTACTTAATTTAACTTTAAAGGTAGGCGGAAATTGGCCACATCCCGAGTTTTTGAAACAATTCTTGAGGAGACTCTTGGACTTTTCAAAGTTGAATGTCTGAGGCGAGATTTGAAAATGAATGGAGGCTGAGACGGAGGGCTGGTGGCAGTTGAAGGAAAACTACCCGCCATCGCCGAGAGGTAGGCCATAGGCATGAGGAACCAACCGGAGAAAGAAAAAGGAACGGAAATTGAAAGACGCGAGGGAAAAGTCCCTTTGCCTTCTGCTGGACCAATTGAGAAGATCCCAAAAAAGAAGGAAGACGGACGAACGAGGGCTTTTGTGATTCGACCCTCTGAGATTTTCTAGGAAGGACCGGTGCTCGGTGGTGACGCCGTTGAAGAAAAGAAAAACGCTTCCAGAGCCAGGTGCAAAGAGATAGAAGGTGAAGGAAAGTGAAGCCCCGAGTACCCTCTTTCCACCTTTTCAAAGCGTCGTCCTTAAGCATCATCCACCATGCCAAAACCCAGCCAATCAGGGACCCTTTGCAAAGGAATCCTCCTCTGAAAAGAATAGAAAAGAAAGGCCGTTATTTGAACAAAATAAAACACGAACAGGAAAAGGTGCAAAAGGGAAGATGAATAGTAAGGACAGGAGGACTGTTTGGTCTTTGAAAATCTCTGGGAAAAAGGGTCCCTTTCAAACTACACATTTCCTGATTTCCTTTCTTTCCATGGGGATTTGGAAGAAGGGAGTCTAGAATGGCCTCACATTCCAAAGAGATCCAGCAGCAGCATCCCAATTTTCAACCGAAATCCTTCAAACGGACCTTGACGCGTTTTGGCGGGGAAATGTAGAAATGGAGTACTACACGCACACACGCACAGCCAAAGGGAGCTAGCTTAACGGACGACGAAAACGAGACTCGTTCCTTTCTCATTGATGGACACAAAGCGTTAAGGAAAGATGAAAATGGAGCACTGAAAAGATTTGATTGCTGAAGAAATTGATCGAAGTAACAGGCACCGTGGAATCCAAGCTCTGGGCTAGGAACTGCCAGCGAGTTCACTAACACCCCCAGAAAGCAAATTGACTTCTCTTCAGTTGTCAATCTCTAGCTTCTAATGTGCAAAAAAAAGTTAACGACGTCTAGTTAAAAGAAAAGTGAGAGTAAGATCCCTACAACAGACATTACGACAAGGCTTATGCAAAGTCATAAAACATACACGACACGACCATTACTGGAGGATAAGCACTTTTCCAAGAAGGAAACCAAAGAAAGGGAAGAATTGCGATTGCGACAGCAGCGACAAAGCTAAAAAAAAAAGGAGCCTGCTCCTTGCTTTGTTGGAGGTTTAATCTTAAATCTGCAAACAGGAAATGGAATAAGAGGAATTAATAACTTTATTATACCACGCGTTAGGGGTCGCCCAACCTAGAACTTGGCAAATGGAATTAATTCGGCCTAACCTAAATTAAAGTTAAACCTTTTACAGCACACACTCAACTTCACGTCAACTGCCTTGCCAGAAAAATTGCAACATGTGACTAACATTTCATAAAATGCAGCGAGATTACGCATGTATAAGGGAAGAAAGAACTTTAGTGTAGCATTCGCAAGGAGTCGAAACCCATCCAATGAAATTATCATAATGGAAAAGAGACAATGAAATGTTTTATCATACCAAGGCCAAAGATGAAAGTGTAAAGGAGCAGACAGACAGAAGGTTAACGATCCCTGACCCCAAGTTCTATAAAAATCAATTCCAGGGTCAATCTCACGGCAGCGGAAAACGAAAACAGTCTTGATTCATCAAAACCAAGGAGAACCACATACATTCACATTGCTACTGCAGACAAGCCACGGATCAAGGCCTTACTTTACATTTTTGCAAAACTAATCCTGGGATGCATCTGTGGGTAGAGAATTCACATTAGCGGGTGTGTTAATCTTAATGTAAATTCTATAAATACTACGTGTGAAAGAATGGAAAAACAGAATGCTTTCAGTAAATCAAACTGAAAATCAGCGTCGAGTGTCCATTAGAAAATTTGGAATCGAGGAACACAACCAACGCGCACGGGTTTCCCACAAGTAAAATATTGGAATGAGGTCCTCTGAGTCGGCGGACTGGTGGCTAATGTGAAATCTGACTCCAATCGACGTCTTGAATCATACGTTTAGTCATCAGATTCACAATCACAAAAGAGAAAAGGAAACAAAGGATATGAAGCACTGCTACAAATCCTACTACACTCCATTTCCCCCATAGGAATTTAGAGTAGTGGCCCTCTCGATATTATTAACTCTTCATTGTCTCCAATAAACCTCACCCTAACTATCCTCTCAAAACGGAAGTCCTCCTCAATGAATAATCAAAATAATTAAATTCCAAGCTTCGATGGACCCCAAATAACCCCCTGAAAAGCAGAAGATATCCAAGGCACTAGATGGCGCTGTTAGAAATAAGAAACGTTATGCCAAATTCGAATAAAATTCTGAACTTTACCAAAGATTTTTCTTCCTGGAGGAGTGTTTTCAAAATTTGCGAAACTTCCTTAGATGGACGACGGAGGACACACAAAGGCTCACCCACGCCACAAATGGTTAACAAAGAGTGCGTCCAGCTAATAGACTGAGGCTCCGACTGTGAACAAATGCCAGTCAGGTAAGACTTAAAAAAATTGGGAAGGAAATTCCTTGTTCTTTGCCCCAACTTTCTGTCTCGTCCATTGTAGCGTCTTTCCCTAACCTCCCCCTCTCTTCCATTGTCTTCTTCAAAGACCCCGAAGCGAAGAAGCAGCTGAACGAAGCTTCTTTGACCAGCGAGGCTATGACGAGAAAACTCTTGGAAATGATCGTCCCAGGTAAAAAGCAACAATTAAGCCCACCCCTCCGTCGTCCACCCCTGAAAACAAAAGAAGAAGAAAAAACGAGACAAACCTTCCTTTGGGAATTTAAGACGGAGGAAGGTACTGATGGCTTGCTGGTTACTAGTCTCCTTCCACTACTGCCAACCTCATAACAAAAACTAAGAGTTATAATAATCCTCTGACTGAACAAGGCACAACTTTTGCCCCGAGGCTGGTTTACACACTCACACACCAGCCAACTGGCTGCTGACTTTGATCGTCGTCCATTTGAGGAGAGAATCCTTCACGCAATACACATGGAGGATGTATGAATTGTTCAAATTCACACACACAGCCAGAATCATCAACGCCAAACGGCCAAAGACGCTGGCACACGGTTAAGGAACAAAAAGAGGGATGAAAAAGATGCTACTGCTACGCTACTCGTCATAAAAAGATAAGTTGAGGAACTCATCTCACAGGAACGATAGAGGACTAGAGGACCAGAGGAGAAGATTCAACGTTATTTATTTAAGTTGCGTCTCCTATCAATCCTTGTTCTTCCTCGTCTTTTAGAAGTGTAAAGTAGTCAGTCATATCAGGGAATTCTGCCACGGATTGCTCCCTTTTCTATGGCCCTAAACTGTCTTAAATGGGAGCTGGTGATGGTGGTAGGAATGAGAGAATTAAGAGCAGTAGACCACTGTGAATGGAAATGTCTCCCCCTCCTCGTCCTCGTAACTTTGCTCCAATTCAGCATCATGTCATCTTCAACTTCATCTTCCCCCTCTGCCCACTAACACTCTCAGTTTTTTCCTAATAATTCTCAAATATCCAGAAGAGAAGAGATGAAGGATCAAGATGAAAAGAATGAAACTGATGTGTGTAAAGTTAGAGAATCCTGTAGAAGGAAAGGGAAAGGAACCGAATATTATGCAAGACAAGACATGACGTAACAAGTACACACTCGCTCGTTTGCATTGGAACCAAACAATTATTGCTACAAAGGGAAGCTTGACTTGAGTCACCTAAGCCCACGGAGTGAGAATCATTAATTGAACGGAAGAAATAAAATCCCTGCAGCCTGCACTCCAGTGGAAGGTGGCAAGGGCCAACCTTCCCAGTCGAAAAAATGAAGTTACTAATGGAATTCTTGCTTCAAGCTCATCAGAGCTTACACACTATCATTCACCGGTGACATTTTAGGTCGCGTAGTTTTTCCATATTGGTCTGATGTTCTGCAACAGCGAAGATCAAACTCAGAATAAATGTGGAAAACAGAATGCAGTGTCCCCGGAATGACCTGCCCTGGGTCTTTGCGCAGGATGAGTTAAATTGTATGCAATATTAAATTGTTGTAACAGACAGAAGCATTCAGAAGTTCTGAATCTGAATCAGAACCATGTTCCTATATTCCATACTTTTCAAAATCCGTCTTCCCCTGCCAGCCAACCAACAACCCATGCCCAACCAAACCACACTTGATTTGATACTTCCTAGAATTCCAATTCACCTGCTTGTCGTACATATCATTACTGGCTTTATGTTACGCTTACGGTACGGCTGTGACTACGTGTTATGAAACATGTCACTAACGTGTTTCATAACTGGCGCAGATTAATTTATGCAAATGTAAGTATTGTCACATACCTTCCTATCAAGGTCAACTGGCACTGGCCCCAGAAGGCCAAACTTGAGACCGGTGTCGAATTCGTCGTCTTCATCACCGTACGGCATTCTGCGTCGTTTCTCCTCTGTTTACGGTGGATATGTTGATTCTTCTGGATAAATGTCAACTGTTTCACCCTCGTCGTCGTCGCCAAATTGATGCCGATGTATAAGATGATTGAATGAAACTGAAACTGAAACAAAAGAGTGAGATAAAGGAATTGAGAAAAACGCGGGGCTCTGCTTTATCTCTTTTCCTTTCAAATGGTGGGTTTCGCGGGTGTTTGGCAACAGGTTGGTGGACAAAGAAAACCGTACAATTACACTACTACTCTGCTCAATTACTTCAGGAGTTAATTAAATGGGACAAAACATGAATATTTTGCAATTCGTTAATTATTTGATACTAAGAAGTACGCAATTAATTAATCAACCATCATTTATGCGGCGGTAGATAGTCTCATCTCTCCCGTCAACATTTGTTTTACCCGCCAAAATTTGCATTTGAATTCAAAATCTTTTGTTTTCTTGTTAACTTTGGAAAAAGTTAGTTGGCTTACGTTACGTTCGTTCGGTTTAATTAATTCTTTGATTAATTAAAACCTCCGACTCCGGGTTCGACAAGGTGTCAATTAGTTTAGTGTGAACTCCAGCAGCGTTAGGTAGATTGAACAGGAGGAGACAATGTTCTGTAGGAGATTGGAGGCATTGAAGTACCCTCTGGCTTCTACCTTTGACATTGCTGGTAAATAGCATAGCATGTTCAATGTTAATCTTACGACGCTGAGTCCTTTGTTATTCACACGTTTTCGATTTTTATATGTCCTTACAGACGAAAGGAAGACGAGGTTGGCAGTTTCTTGGCTTGAAGACCAAATTATTTGCAGTTACAAGGAAGATGACCCTGTTCGTGAGGGACTTCGGAATGTCGACTCCCGCGACTGGGATACATTGTTGAATAAATACTTGATCCAACTTGGTGCGCTTCCAGAGCAAATCAATCGAGGCAACATGGCTGAGGTCCTTCTCTGGATCCTTTCCACTGCCATTCGTCTCACTTACCAAACAGACCGTAAGTGTTGAATTGTGTCTCCGAAAGAAAACTTTGTTTGAAGAGAATTGAGTTGAATTGGGTGGTCTTGTTGTAGGTGACAAATACTCAAAGGCCAAGTCAGGAAGCGATCAAAGGAAGGAAGAACCAAAGGTCGTGCAGGCCAACCCATTAGATAAGTTGGATTGTAAGTGTCCGTCACTCCACTGCCCATCCTTCCCACCCATGTAGAATTTGCAATCCAGAATTAACTTTTTTTTTCTGCAGTTGGGAGTCCAGAATTTATTGACGGTATCCGAGACCTTGCAAAACTACTAAAAGTTACAAATCATCCCAACCATCTGGTCACCCTCGAAGCAATTGCAACTCTGGTCAAATCTCGGATGTCAACAAAAGTTGTAAAGAACTTGGACGAGATCAAATCCAAGGTGAGCTGCTGGAACTGGATCACCGTTTAGAATAATTCCTTATGCTGATGTAATTCATCATTTAGGGTGAACCGTGGCCCTTCTCCGAAGCGGAGGCAGATATGGGATTCAAATCAGGCGACTACGTAACTAATCAAGCCTCCAGGGTATGGTTAGAGGTGAATTACACAAATGTCGTAATGTAAACCCTGTCCATCTTTTTAGATACTTCGTCTCCTTTACATCCACGATCTCCGGGATCTTCAAACCAAAATCAACGAATGCATTGTCGCAGTACAGACCGTTTCTGCAAATCCAAAGACTGATGCCAAGTTGGGAAAGATTGGAACCTAAATTAAATAAACCTCAAACGTAAATCAAGAAATCTCAATAAAAATCAAATTCCAGGTTTTTTGTAAATTTTCCTTTCTTTTCCAAAACATATAATCCCTTGACAACCGAAAAGTGACGGTTGTTGTCAACAGCGACAGCGGCGCGTCGGTGTCGGGTTGTTGACCTTTTTCAAATTTTTTGTTCAGTTCAACTTTAGCACTCGGACCGGCAGGTCATCGCCACTTTTTCCTCCCAAATTCGACTATTCTTCCCAACTAAATTTTCAAGCATTTGAGCTAAGGAAGCGGAAGGAGGTCACCCACGCACGACGCCTTCCAACAACGAAGGACTCCCTGCCTTAGGTCAAGGTGAGAATTTTCGAAATCCTAAATTGAAATGACAAATGAATGACTGCGAATCGGTAGCATGTCGCTTTTAGGCGCATAGCCGGAAATTAGACAAAGTTTATAAAAAATCGAGGTCGAGGTTGTAACTTTTGTGCTCGAGGACCTTGAGAAATGCTAAAATTCCTTTATTTTATTTTCTGTTAATTTCAGATTCGTTTCTAAGGAAATTGGACGCCTTTCCGCCTGTTTACGCCGTTTTTGGTGCAGTACGAAAGGTACATTCATGTACGTGCATTTTCCTTTCTTACTTTTTAGCGTTTTCCTCCCCCACAATTTCCAAATTTTGATTTGATTCCAATTAGTCCGTTCAAATTTGATTCTTTCTTCAACAGTAACGAAGTCATCATGAGTCCTACCGCTTCCGAAGTCAATGCCTTGGAGAAGAAAGGTTACGTCATCAGTCGCAAAATTGGTCAAGGGTCTTACGCCACCGTCCACCTGGCAGAGTACACCGAGAATGGACGTCGCGTCAAACTGGCCTGCAAAATCTTTGACAAGGAACGAGCACCCAAGGATTTCCTGGACAAATTCTTCCCTCGAGAACTGGACATCCTTACCAGGATTGAGAGTCCCTACATTATCCAAGTCCACAGCATCCTCCAGCGGGGTCCACGGGTCTTCATCTTCATGCGCTACGCCGAGAATGGGGACATGCTCGACTTTATCCGACAGAATGGACTCGTCCCGGAGCGACAAGCCAAGATTTGGTTCCGACAAATGGTGAGTGGGCTTCACTACCTCCACTCTATGAATGTCGCCCATCGTGACCTCAAGTGTGAGAACATTCTCCTCTCTCGTCACTGGAATGTCAAGTTGGCCGATTTCGGATTTGCTCGCTTCTGCGTCGACACGGATGGTAAGGGTGGTGACATCTTTTTTTGCAAAACGTATTGACCGTGGGCTTGCATTGACACTTGACTTTCTTTTCCAGGAAAACGCGTCCTGAGTCAAACATACTGTGGATCTGCTGCTTATGCCGCCCCGGAAGTGGTCAGTGGAACTCCCTACAACCCGAAATTGGCCGACGTCTGGTATGTCATGCCACTTCACGTATGAACGTTGGCAATTTGTTTTGCGCACGAGAAGATTAAGCAGAATCGTTTCTGTACAGGTCTCTTGGGATCATCCTTTACATCATGGTGAATGCTACAATGCCCTTTGATGACTCCAACCTCAAGAAGCTTCTCAAAGACCAATTGGCCCGGAAGTGGGACTTCCGATCGCGCGTCAAGGATGTCCTCACGCCCTCATTGGCCCAACTGGTCCGCAACGTCCTCGAACCAGACATCACGCAACGAATCACGCTCGAGCGCATCTCTGTCCATGACTGGGTTCGACGGGAGCGAGACACAGCTGCAGCCTCCTTGGCCACTTCCCTCGGCCGAGACTAAGGATTCCAAGGAAAGGGTTCAAGGAACCAGGTTTCAAAATTCGCCCACCACACGTACCTGAACTCTCGTCAAAATTGCACATTCACAATCAAAATTCCAATTTAATAATAAACGTCTCATACATCTTCCGAGTAGCGCCATTTGTTTTGTTTGGCTGAATTTAATTTGAAGTTTCTTGGATCTGAGAATGAAATGGGGGAAGGAGGAAGAGCCGAGCGACGCCGAGACCAATAAATCCTGTTGAACAAAATAGATTTTCGTCAACCATATCTTGGAGGAGGTAAAGCTGCTGGAAGTTGCATTATGTCTGCTTACCGGAAGCAATACCGACCATGATGTACTTTTGGAACGGTGTCTTTCGCTTCATGGCTTCATATCCAACATATCCACCACTGCCAACAAGTCCAAACCCCGCAATTAATCTACAGGGTAAGCAGCTCTTATGACTTCCTTCCAGAATTTCAGTTTCCGGTCTACCATTCCCGGGTAAGAACTTTTCAGTCAAGTAAGTCAACATCCTTTCAGTTTCGGTAAATCCGGTATCGTTTGATGATGGAACTTCGTGAAGATATAAAGGTACCTGCAAGAGAGAGAGAAAGAGCTACAAGTATAGTTAACATTTTAATATTTTGTATTTATGCTAGAGGACTTTGAGTTTCAGTTTACTGACCTTGAGTACTTGACCTAACTCACATAACTTTCGCTGTCATTTTCAAAAGATAACAAAAAGAAACAAATAAAAGCAGGATTTCCCGCCCTCCAAGAAAGGGCAAATTCTCAATAAGAAGTGAAATAATACTCAAAATATTTCAATTCACATTAATTAAGGCTTTAGTCCAAAAATGTGCTGAGCAGTATTATTGTGGAAGCTTCAGTAAATGCTCCGGGACGAAAATTTTGTAAGCTTGGTCGACGCCTATATCTGTGTCTCTTGTCTATTGGTGACGGGGGTTGTGCAAGAAGTTTTTAAGCCACCAACACGTGTTGAATAACTTTCTACATTTTCTTGCTTGATTGTCAATTTACATTACAAAATCGCTTGACACCTCCTCTTATCCTTGAGCTCGATTCATCAGTCATCGCTGCTAAGTGCTTTGAACTGTCCTTTCCTGACCAAAGTTCGATGGTAAGTTACAGCGAAGTGTCTGAGGAGGAGGACTGTAAAATTATTCTGATCTTCGGGCTTAGGCTAATCGTTAATCTGATTGAATATTTGTTTTCTTCGCTCATTCGCAGGAACCTGAGCGAGATGGAAAAGAGGTCGCAGTTGGAGAGGTCAAGTCCGGTTGGGCAGATTCAATGGCCAAGATCCTTGGGAGCAACAAACCAAAGAACAAGAAGACCCTCATTTTGTCACGTGCTAAAAAGGATTTTGAGGTCAGGTCAATTTCAGTCCTTTCCTGTCTCTTAGTGCGGCATTCCTTCAATCACTAGTCGCACATTTCTGAATGTTAAGTCTCCATTTTGAACTTTCAGATACGGAACAAGATCGAGCGAGAGGCAAACGCTCCAGCAGCCCAAATCCCAGTTCCTGTTGTAAAGATACATCCAACAGATGAAGACGAGGAGGATGACCTGTCAGAGCCAGAGAGACCATCCAAGAAATTGAAAGTGGAAGCCGAAGAAACTGTGATATCTGTCAAAGCGCAACGCCGATTAGAACTACAACAGAAGAAACAGGTAGGGTCGTCATTCGGTCAGCTCGTTCACCCTGACCGTACACCTTACGCTTTGTCGCCTGGCTTATCGAAAAATCCTTTCCTTTGTAGCTTCAAGAATGGGAGAACATCAGTAGGACGAAACCAGATCCAGCATTACCATCAGAGAAAATCAGGGAACGGGAGCTCGTCAAAATTGCAACCAAGTAAGCCAGTCAACCCTATTCTTTTTCAACTCAAATCTCAAGCTAACCCCTGACCTTGAACCTTTTCGTTCTTCAGAGGAGTGGTCCAGTTATTCAACGCCGTGAATCTCCAGCAGAAGGCCCTTAAAGACAAGCTCCGGGGAACGAAGAAATCCGAATTCCAAAAGGACAAAGTAATGCACCAGTCAAAGGAGATATTCGACTCCTCCTTGGAAAAGAGCAAGCGCCTAGGGGGCCAAGACTACAATTCCGATTCTGATGATGACCAGGACGTTGAGGTCAAGGATGAGTCAGACGAGGAAGATTTCGATCCAGCAGAAACTTCTAGCACGATTATCTTCAAAACCAACCAAGGAAGTGCAAGCGTCTCTTCCCTGAGCAACGGGAAGACGCTGTCGAAGAGGAAGAGCAGCAGCGGTGGAGGGACGAGGAGTGGCAAGGCGTTTAAACCCGCTTTCAAAGCACTCCATGATGATTTCATGATGGGGGCGAGGCTAAAGGACTGGGACCGCAGTGACAATGACGTCGGAGAAGATTAGTTACCTGTATTTAAGTAGTGGCGTAAATCATTTCTTATTATTCCTTAATTTTGCTCCTTGACTAAAATTAAATTCTTATGACAACCGAAGTTGACGCTTGTTTACATCCACAGCGGACTGCCGTCCGTTGTTGACTCTCCCTTTCAAATTTTTTCTCAGTTCTGCTTTTGCACTCGACAAGACTGGTTATCGCTCCGAATTCGTATCAATCAACCTTCTTTGCTTTCAATAATGTCTCACTTGAACAATTAATTGGCTGTTACAGGTGGGGAACAGGAGAGTGTCAAGACAAACTCCTCGGCAGCCCAGTTCCCAGTTCCTGTTGTAAAGAA
>JAQIWD010000271.1:0-25616 GCA_034694825.1 Anurida granaria
TTTCAATCTTGTACCACTTCCGACTTGCAGAAAAGGATGAGAATGATGAGATGGCTATGGCAGTGGATAATCCAGAAGTGGACACGGCCGACGAGAAATCATCAGTTCGTCAAATAATCCAAACGAATTTAGCTGTGAAAGAGGTAAGATGAGGGAACTGATAAATATCATGATTCATGAATTTAATCCAGTGCTTATTTAACGCGGTTCAAAATCAAATGTCTTATTTCTAAGGTGAGCCTTATCCTTGACTGGTTAGAATCAAACGCTGCTAAACAACCTGAGCCGGTTTTGTTCGAAAAATTTGTGAACTGGGAGCAAACTCTTGACACACTGAAGGTTAGTTGAACTGTTGAAAAGATTTCCTCTGTCTAAGTTTAATTTATTGATTCAAAAACAGAGGGACAACAAATTGGGAACCAAAATTGCAAAACCCATGATTACGAGTATAGATCCGGATGCTTGTTTTCGAGAGGGTAAAGAAGTTCATCAATTTGATTCCGTAAGTGATAGTGCCGACGAGAGTGTAAGAGAACCAGGAAATGTTTTATGTTTTATACATTATTCTACAGGAAGAGGATGCAAAAGTAATGAAGGGGGCCTATTTCTACGTCCGATCGGGCCAGGCTGAGAGGGCTATTGAATATCTGTCTGAGTCTGGGCACGTGGCTACTGCTGCCATGCTGAATGGTTTTTGGTACACTGAGAAGTTCCCGTTGAACTTGGAGTCGGAATCAATACTGGCAGTCAAAACTGCGTATGACGACATGGAAGCAACTGATTATGAAGGAAATATGAACATTACAACTCAAAGTCCAACTTCCCAGCGGTTTGGTATTCTTGGAAATGCTGAGCGTGACATGTGGAAGTGTACCGCTTACGAAGTCTGTGAGGTGAACGGTTTGTCAAAATATGCAAGAGCTGCACTTGGAGCACTATGCGGTCACCGCAAGGCGGTTCTGGACGTCGCTTTGTCTTGGGAGGATAAAGTAACAACTCACTTTCATTTTTAATACATAGTTATAATAGTCATTTTAGAAAAATGTAGTTCTGATGTGTGTTTTTAACTTAATTTTAGTTGTGGGCTTTCCTGAAGGTCATGTACGACGTCCGCGTGGAAGGGGAATTGCGAAGACTGAGTAATGCAGATTTAATTCCACTGCCGGATGAGTATTGGTCTCAAGATATCTCCCTTGCCGACTGCATCAACCAAGTTCAGTTGGGTGAAACTGATTTTGGAAAAAACATCCACAAAGTTTTTCACTTGGTGCAGAAACACGTGATTGTCGATGACATCGATGGGCTCCTCAAGGAATTGAAACAGGGATTGGTCCATCTGTTGTAAGTTTACCTTTTTTTAAAGCCATCGAGATAGAGAATTGAATTTCTTTG
Organism: Anurida granaria; assembly: GCA_034694825.1. Taxonomy (NCBI): domain Eukaryota; kingdom Metazoa; phylum Arthropoda; class Collembola; order Poduromorpha; family Neanuridae; genus Anurida; species Anurida granaria. The sequence goes on from JAQIWD010000271.1 coordinate 1,393, forward strand.
TTTTTCAGAGCACTTGAACAGTACACTGCGGCCAGAGGTCACTTGATTCGATTTTTGACACACTTGCTTCTCGCCTTCGGGATTGTCGGGCTCTCATTTGAAGAGGATTTGATGAATATTTGCACAGAGGCGTATATCAAGGTATAATTTTTAGCAATCTCAAAGGTGAGCCTTTCCTTAACATGTTTTATTTCCGATGCAAAGGTACTTGTCCGGGAAGGGAAGCTTGAGTGCATTCCATTCTATGTTGAAAAACTTTCGGCAGCCAAGCAGATTCCAGTGATGGTTGACCAAATCCGTCCTGATGTCGAGAGTAAGCGGAGTGTCATCGAAGTGTTCATGCAGGCCGCCCACGTCAACAACCTTGACGTTCTGGGCACCGCCATTGCCATCATTACCAAACTTCGCGACACGCAGGAAAACTTTGACGTGGAGAGCCTGTTTTGGATTACTTCCTGCTACCAATTAGTTCCAGACTCGAGGGAAGTCATGTTGTCATTTTTACAAAATTCGATTTCAATTACAAGGAAATATCTCGTACTGAATGATCTCCCCAAGTGCAACAAACTTATCCGCCAGGTAAGCAAAATGTGAAAATAAATTAATCTGTGGATAAATTATGTTCTAAACAGTTAAATTTCTGCCAACAGATAAATGAAAGTTGTACCAACGAAGTTCTTTCGTTATCAGCAGAGTACGACGATACGTTAATTCGGGAATTTCACTGCTACAAAATTTATCTGGCAAGAATTTGAAATTTTAAAAACTGCAAATATGCATTTCAGATTCATTTTCATTTAGTCTTTCATGAATAGGAAGCAGAGGATTCTCTCCTCTTGTGGCAACGATCACTGACCCAACAACCAAGAATTGAGAATGTTGACCTGGATTCTTCCTTCCAAGAGATGAATGGCATTGGAGAGCGGACACTCCAGGAGAAGAAGCGCCTGGAATTAAAAGGAGCAGAATTGAAATGGCAGAAGGCCATTAATCACCACCTCAAAAATTGTCTTGAGAAGTTCTTCTCCGTTCTCAAGTATCCTAGTGGTTGGCTCGTTGACTGTGTCACTCCAACCAATGAGGAAGAATACAACAGCGTCAAGGCTGTGAGAAGAATCATACTCCCAAAGGTATTTTGAATTAGTAAATCAACCATACTTATAATTTCAAAGGTCACACGTTAATAATTTCTTAAATTTTAGGTTGTATTCATTCTCGTTAGACTCATTACTCAACAGAATTCTCCAGCCACAATGCGTAAGTTTGTGTACACCTTATGCGAGGACTCAAGGGAAATTCTGAAAGAATTCACCACTACCGAAATTAGCTCCATTTTCAAGGCAATTGAAAAATTTACTCGTTCTGCCTCAAATACGCTTACCCAACTGCCCAAGTAAACTTACAATATCCGTGGGGGAAATTAGTATCCCATCACAGTAAAAATGACTTTTCCTTCAAATATTTTGTATTTAGAATATTCTTTGTAAATACTAATTCAGCATATAACCAATATCCTATACCAATATTGATTAAATTAGTCAATTAATTTACAGTCCATGAACCATGATTACTCAGAGAGGGATACAAGTTGGAAGATTTCATCAGTCGAGAGAGGACAATTAGCATACCTTACCGCGCATGTGCAATTTTTCGACTTATGGAAACTGGAATTATGGATGCCTAGATTGTTTTGATCCTTGCAACTTTGCTCGTGAAGCATCGCTTCTTCCAATTCTGCAATCACTGGTCTTTCGTTTTCCACAAATGTTCCATTTTTCCATGCTTGCTCGGTCCGGCACTCTCGTTCCTCGAGCCCAAATCTTCCCAAAATAATGAAGCGCAATTGTATAATTTCAGTTGATTGGACGTGATGGGTTAGTTGGTACCTTTTTATCGCTTCCAGAATCCCAAGCGTCTGTCTGGAAAGCAGTTTTTTGTTCCGCCGTTTCGCTTCGCATAGAAACCGTGGGACGCAGTCATAGTAGTCTAACCGTCTTAAAATCTTAAATTCGGATCAATCTGTGAATTAAATTATTTTTTAAGGTTCTCTAGTTGAGTTTACCGTCAGTAAGGACGCGGTTAGGGTATCTCTATCCCTGCTTCCTGATGCATTCCTACGCTTACGTAGTCCTGCAAAGAATCCATCATGGAAGGATTGATTGAGATCAAGCGGTAAAATTTGAAGGTAGCGTAGAACAAAGACCTGGAAATTTTGAAAAATATGCGGATCGGACATGTTTTCTTACTTTTCAACGCAAAATTTAAACAAAACTAAACCTGTAAAATCACCATCCCTATTAGCAAAGCTTCGGTAGGAGAGACACGGTGATACCACCCACCTGGAAATGCGTTTGTAATAAATACTTCCGGTCAATAAAAAATTTAAAAGCTTAAATCCGTAATCACTTGAAATTGGCGAGTGTTTCAAGCATTTTCCCCGTTGCTTTTAATTCTTCAAGGAAATGCTTCTTGCAGTCTCTTACCTGTCATTGATGTCATCGTGAGTCCACTAAATATACCAAAACTTGGATGGGCCAGAGCCAGGGTCACTGCCGATATTTCACCCAAATCCACGCAAGTATTCATTGTCCCTTGGACTTGGGGAGTCGGTCAGAAACTGATTGAGATGGGTGTAATAATACAAATTAATAGGAATTCATTTTTGAAAAGTGGTCCTTTGAATGAGTGTAAAAAGCTATTAGCACATTTTGCAACTAAAGATGCCGAATCTAGAGCAGTTTAGTTGCTAAAAGTATTACCGTTTGCTGATCTTATACTGATTTACACAGTTGTTACCCCAGACCATGTTCATCAGGTCGATATTGGACAGGCCCAGTCTGCCCAATAATAAAAATAATAAAAAACAAGAATAAAGTGTCTGGGATGGGACTATTGTATTTCACATAGCTTCTTAATTGTTTTTATCCTTTGCGATATTCAATATCCGGAAATGGGAGGGGTAGATAAACAATGGAAATGGAAACTTGGTAAGTAAACAGAGTTTGATCTAATCAATTTCTAACCCTCCGATTATGATAATCTTATAAGTTGTGACTAAAATAATCCATCCGTCATTCATTTTGTAACAAGCTGAAAAGATATTGGCGAATTTAGCAGTTTTCTTTGCAATACCTTTAGGAATATCAACAATTGTTTGGGATATTGCGAATTGCGATATAAGCTCACTTGATATTATGTACAGTATTGCAGGGATAATTTTCTTGGGAATTCTATATGGTAATATTCGGAGTTACGGTAGCTGGTACGTCGGTTACTTGCGCCCCGGAACGCAGTGTGTCGCTAATGGAGACTGTGGGCGGGAAATCCTTTGTCAAGACGGTTTCTGCGCATGCTCTCTGAATGGGACCATGATTTATGACAAGGTTCAGAAAACGTGTGCGACCCTGGCCGGGTTTGATTGTTCCAGCAAGGATTATCCATGTGTTTCTAACGCTTATTGTGACAAATCAACAGAAAAATGTACTTGTAACTCATCGGACCACTTTTCCCAAATGACGTTCGGCGAATGTCGCCTAAACTATGGCCTGGATTGTGGGCAACGTGGGACCTATTGTAATCCCGAGAAATTTTTACGGTGTAACCTCGAATGGCATAGATGCACTTGCGCCAATGACGATGAGCAAATTTACAACGCCGTTGCCGGTAAAACATTGGAGAGGCATTCGTACAATTGTATTCCGTGAATATTATATATTGAGCTTAATCAGCGCAAATCGTTTTTAGGGGCGTGTCTGGCCAGACCCGGGGAGCGCTGTGAAATCTTTAAGTACGGAATCTCACCTCCTTGTGCCAAAAACGCAATTTGCGTTCCAAATTCAGCAGAATTCGGGAACTGTGTTTGTTTTGAGGGATTTCAAAGCAGTGATTCCTCGTCGTGCTTACCTCTAAATGGATCTCCATGCGACCTTGACGAAGGTTGTACCCCTAACAGAAATTTAGAATGTCAACCATCCGAAGACGGAAGACCAAGCGCCTGCGCCTGCGGGAATGGAACGTTGTTAAATAGAACGTCAAATGAATGTGAGCGTCCCCTGGATGGTGATTGTTCGAAAGATGCCATTTTTGATCTCAACTTGAACCTCTGCCGGACCAAGGCCATTCACCCCTGCGAGCAAGGGAAATCCGACCACAACCTATGCGTCCGCCATGCAGTTTGTGAAAATGGATTCTGCCAGTGTACCAGAAATCACGTCGCCACGGAGTCTGGTCAGTGTCAACTCCCATACGGGTCACGCTGCATTTCGGCCACTCTGGTGGGGGGTGTCACGGCCGAATGCAACCAAGACGCATTTCTCAATTGTATTCTGGGGAAGTGTCACTGCCTTCAAGGTGAGACATTTGATGATAACAGGGGAAGTTGTGTCCAGTTATTGTCAACCCCTTGTGATCTCGACCATGATCGCTGCATCAGTGGTTCCAGATGTACTCCAGTGACAAATGGAATTTCTTTATGCAAGAATACCACGAATGTTCACTGCGAAAGTGGGACTCAAGCCTCATCATCCGCGTCTTCGTCTTTTCTTCAGATCTCCGGATTTAAACATTCTTCCCCGTTGTCAAATTTCAGTTTTAATTTGTTAGCGATTAGGGAAATTTGCAGGTTGCTTGCTTGCTGGACATTTTTGGACAAATAAATTAGTAGTGGTTTTGCACTAATCTACGAATCATTTAATCAAGTTTTAAGCCGCAAGCTCAGACGCGTTGGGACTTAACTTGATTACACAAGGATTCCAAACTCGAATTTTAATTGACTGAGAAGCATTGCGTAAGAATTGAAGCAAGTAATCTTGGGATTGGGGTTGGGGTTACCAAACCAAGGATATCGAGATAAGCACGCCCAGCGCTGGGGAAGATTGAATGGATGCATTCAGAACATTCCATCTCGGCACTTTACCTTCTGCTGCTGTACTGTTGACACGTGTTTGAGCCTCTGTCATCTGTGTCTAATTTTCTACATTGTTCAACAGAGACACACGGTGGTGTTAACAACGGTTAAGCACTATGTCCTCCAGCGCATGCAGTGAGAACGGTCTCCGGTAATTTTCGTAAAATAATTCTATATAAATTTATAAATGAAATTTTAGATAACTGAATTGTTTTTTTCTATTTACAGGGAAGGAGCCCTTTTTGGAATAGGGAATCCCCTCTTGGACATGACGGTACATGTAGATGGAGAATTCTTGACCAAGTATAAACTGGAAGCGAACAATGCCATCCTGGCCGACGCAACGCATATCCCGATGTATGAGGATCTGAAACAAAAGTATTCCGTGGAATACATGGCCGGTGGATCCACGCAGAATACGCTCCGAGCTGTACAGGTAAGCTCATAGGGTGTCTTTGACACAGGGTTTGGAATTGACTTAGTTTTGTGAATTGTAGTGGATCGTGAAGGTGCCGAATGTGACCACCTTCATGGGAGCTATTGGGAACGATGAAAATGGAAAGACGCTGTTTCGCTCGGCTACTTCCGCTGGGGTGAATGCCCAATATCAAATCAGCCCCACGGTCCCAACTGGGACATGTGCTGCCTTAATTACTGGGAAAAATCGCTCACTCTGTGCCTATCTCGCCGCTGCAGAGACGTTCACCATTTCCCATTTAGAACAGAACTTTAGCTTAGTTGAAAAGGCAAAGTTCTACTACGTTTCGGTAAGGCGTCTCAAATTTAGAACCATTCCTATTTATCACGACCACGACTAGAAATTATAAAAATAATCCTGTTTTCCACGGCAGGGATTCTTCTTGACAGTGAGCCCTGACAGTGCCTTGAAAATTGGAGAGTACGCCTGTGCACAAAACCGACCTCTTGTTTTTAACCTGAGTGCTCCGTTCATTCCCCAATTCTTTACTGACCGGGTTAACAGTGTCCTCCCCTACGTGGACATTATCTTTGGAAATGAGTCGGTGAGATTTGCTTTCTCTACGGCCTAGATAATTCAGGAGCAGTTGTATTATTTCATTTAATTCGTTAGGAGGCGAGAGCCCTTTCTGTGGCCCATGACTGGGGAACTGACGACGTGGTCGAAATTGCCAAGAAGATACAAGCACTTCCTAAAAAGAATTGCAAGAGACCTCGAATGGTGGTTATTTCCCAAGGATGTGACCCCGTTATTGTCGTCGAAGAAGGTTAGCGAAGCGACTTCATGGCATAGCTCTTCTAGTTTCGAATTCCTGATTCCTATTGCGAGCCCTTTCTATTTTAGGAAAGGACATCCAGACATTTCCGGTGGTGAAACTACCAGCAGATGAAATTGTGGATACGAATGGTGCTGGAGATACTTTTGCTGGAGGTACGCGTGCATTTTCTTTTCGAAGAGTAGCGGTGGCGGTGTAGCATAGGATCAGTCTGTTGTGGTCTGGCTAATTGATGAAGTGGGATTTCCTGTCTCGTGCACGTTAATATATTTTTAATTCCTTGTCATTTTAGCGTTCCTTGCCGAATACATCCAGGGTAAACCCGTGAGCGTTTGTGTGGAGTGTGGACTATGGGCAGCGTCTTGCGTTATTCGTCAGAGTGGATGCACTTTTCCCGAAGGAATTACTTTTCCGGGAAATAAGTAACGCTTGAAAGCTTGAAAGGATCCTGGACAGACACTTTGGCTTTGGCACAATCAGTGGATACATTCTAAATCTAATGACTAAATCAAAATATTTCGCTTATCATGAAAAGTCTGGTTAATGAATTCTGTAATTTATTTACCTTAAAAGCATAATGCTGTTTTCGTCAAACCATTACCTAAACTCACCTAAAATACGGAAGATTCGCCCAACAAAGAATTTACAGTGAAAAGCATAAACAAAAGTTATGATTAGTTAGTGGAGTGGATGGCCATGACCCATGTGGTTGTTCCTATTCTCTGCATCCAACCTCAACTCTGCCAGTTTTTTCTCCAGTTGTGACTTGAAAAATTGAAGTTTCTGGTATTTTGTGAATTCAGGTTCCTAAGAAGAAGGAAATCAAATGTGAAAAACTAAAATAAAAGAACCAATGAACCCGGCGTCCTTACCTGAAGGCGCATGCGTGGATTCCATCTACAAAAGTATCCTTTCCAAATTCTAAGATGACGTATTGCCGGAGATGGAATGATGACCTTGTCCTGTCCCGCCTCCGCACAGTAGAATGGGTTGAGGTATAAATCAATTTCGGAATTAATCATGGACCAAACAGAGACAGTCTTCCTTCTCAGATCATTGGCAACCCGCTCCCTTTCAGTATTGAACAAAAACGTCCCAAACAGGCAAGAATAGAGGTGATCTAGGATTGTGATGAGGAAATACTCGTTGAACTCGAATGCATAAGGAAATTGTTGTGTCACTTGGTAGACACAATCAATCCACTGGAGAAATATAGGGGACCGGTCAGCGTCTGCATAAAGAAACAGAACAAGGCTTTTTAAAAAGTTATTTGTAAAAGCGGAAGTTGTAAACGAGAAAGAGGAGAGACGTTCTGAGATTTAAAATACACAAAAATAATACCAAAAGTAATAAAGTAAATTACCTGCATAACGATCATCCCCATGCCCCACCCTCTGCACAAAGAGTCGTCGGTTAGAAATGGATTACTATTTTGCATGGCATTCATGATTGCAACTTACATGTTGGAATTTGTGACCGAAACTCAGCCACTCCTTTTCCACCAAAACTTCGAAACCGCGGAGAGTTCTGTAGTAGGGATCCAACAAAAGCATGGAGAGGGAAGTCAACTGTAAAAATATCGCATCAAGATTAGCTTCCTCCGGAAACACTTTTCACAAAATTCAAGTTCGAGCATTGATAGAGGATCTTGTTCTGAACTTAAATTACCTGGGCAGTTCGATCCCACCCGTCGGAACAGTGAACGAGTACAGAAGTCTTATTGTTCTCTACCCGATCCACGATACGAACAGCACCAGATATAACACACTTTAGATGTTCTAACCACCGTGTAGATTCTATTGCTGACAGCCATCTGGTATCATCAATGATGGGATAACATTCTTCTAAATATCAAGAATTGAAAATCAATCAGTTTTAACGGTACAGGCAATTCATATGTGATTTTCTCACCTTTTACTTTTCTCAGAGATTCCCTCATCACGTGAATATTATGGATGTCTAAGAAAATTAGTTCAATATTTTGGTAAATATCTTCAGACTCATAACCACCTCCTTTTGCTTTGTTCGCCAACGCATTCGCACTACAAAATACCCCGAATGTTAACCCAACAGTAATTGAAAAAAAATGAATATCCTCCGTGGTGAATAAAATGTCGCCTGCGCTTACTTAGGACGGGCGTCCATCACGTAAAGCTTATGCGCTTGTGCGTTGGCATCAAGAATCATTTGTAGGTAATTTTCGTCACTCTTATTCCGTTTTGAGGCTAAACCTACATTTGGTTGGGAGCACCTGGATAAGAAAAGAAAGAATCTCAAATAAGTTCTAGCTGGCTTGGGCTTATCAAAGCATGGCGAATTGATTAGGAAATTCAAGGCCTAGTAAATCACCGGCGTGGTTTTGGCTTTGGCAAAAACTGTCTTTTCTATTCAATCTGCCTTAGTTCTTATTAAATTGGATACCTCGTAATACTGGCTTGACTGTAAGGATGGATCCATGAGAGAACAGCAAGACGATTCCGCGATCGAAATGATGACACGTCATGGACAAACTCGTCGTCGGTGACAACGGCAGGTATGGCCCACACCGCTGGATAGGAATCACAGACCTCGTACTTCTCATTGATCTTGGTCACCTTCCAGGATTCATTCGGCACGCCCTGGAAGCAAACACACAATATCATTAAACTACCAGCATAAGACCTTATCATCAAGACATAAGACGAAAGTAGGCTTACAATTCGTTTCAGCTCTGCAATTGGATCATAAATTCCCCATCCATCTACTCGGAAAACTTCCTGGTATGAAAATGCAAACGGCAAAGCTTTCCTAGTCAACGGAAATGATAAATGCAGTAAATCTTCAAAGAATTCTCGTCTGGAATGATTTTCTGGATTGTGTGCAAATTTCAAGCTCCGAACATCCTTGCAAAATATTTCAATCCCGTAGGAGTTTTCCCCACGGCTAGTGACTCCACCAACCTTCTCCACTCTGTTTATCTGAAATACAAACCAGAAAACAAGATTGACAGACAGACAGTCATCATAAATGTATCAAAGATTTAGGTTATTTAACTTACAACGCCCAACGGAACTTCGAACGTATTTGTATGGTCCTTGCTCGCAAAGAAGAGCTTGTAATTTGTTAAATACAAATTCCCTTTTGCTGGTACTGATGAGGGACAAAGAAATGTAACATCGGGTGTCATTCTCCAGAGCTCCTCACCTTTGAACAAAGGCACTTCATCCCCCTGAAATAAAATACAATTTTATGTTTCAACTAATTTTCAAACTTTAGGCGCCCACACTTTTGTTACCCACTGATAGAATCCTGTTAATACTTAATCCTTTAAAATAATATTTTGTATCTACCCTGGAAAATGTTGAGCGTGAATCTGAAGAAAGTGAATCGCTGCTTCCAGAACCGTTGCCGTCCCCCTCTCCACCAGAACTTTGCGTTGCTGAACTTCCAGGCAAACTATACCTAATCCCTTGCATCCTCAACTTCTCAAGGTTGATTTATGGTGTCAGCGACAGCGAGCTTCCTCAGTTTAACGCAGGACGTAGTCTAAAATAAAAAATACAAATAGGATTTATGTCGTTTTACCAAAGCACACAAAAGAGTGGCTGGGTATTAAGTGTCTAGGCAGGCCAACCAACATTATACCACAAGCCACACAAGATTTAAATTTGTAAAGGAGGAGGACGAGGAGGAGGAGGAAGGAAGTTATGAAATGGTAATATAGTTAGACGTCCATGAAACATTTCCTTACGCCTGTACCTTACCTGTCCCTTGTCCTCTGCTAGATTGAATTGATGCTGTGAGTTGAAGGATGGAAAATTAAAGTTAACCAACCTAGACCTTAACTTTGTAATTTTATAAATTTGACTTTTGTTTTGGGATGTTTTGATTATTGCGGTTTCAGATTTGATTCAATGGGGGTGAGGTTAGTTTAGTTTAGTCACCGTGCTGGGCAATTTTATGGCATGCAAATGTTCAACACTAAACAGTGCTGACACATCTCATCATCTCTCGCCTCAATTAGTTTTTGACCCGAATATTATTCAGCAAGTTTCTGAATTATTTTGCTGAAAATGAATGAACGATTTCTGAACGAAATGAATTCTGAAGTAATTAGTCCATAATTGTTTCGTCAGAAATGGTTCACTCCTTGCTCAACTCTCAAAACGACCGGCGGCTAATTTAATCCAACGTGAGAGAGAGAGGGTGAAGTCAGTAGTGACGTAACGTGTGACTTGCCTGGGCCACCCACCCCGACTCAGACGACCGACCGAGGACCGACAGTGACAGTGACAATAAGTTATTAGTAAAATTAGTGTTTGAGCAGTGGTGAATTAACAGTTGGCAAGCCCGCAGTCAAAATGAGCAAATCAACCAAAGGACAAAGTCAAGGAGGTGACAAGAAGCAGCAGAAGGATGAAGGAAAGTTTGTTGAATTGCCAGGTGCTGAGGTTGGGAAAGTAGTAGTCCGTTTTCCACCGGAAGCTTCTGGGTAAGAGGTCACCACACCAGTAACATGGCTTCCTAATAAAGGTGGTCAACTAACTTGTTCTATTTTCTGATTACAGATTTCTCCACATTGGACATGCAAAAGCGGCTTTACTGAACCAATACTACCAACAACTGTTTCAAGGGAAACTCATCATGAGATTTGATGACACAAATCCGGCAAAAGAAAACGTTGATTTTGAAGAGGTATTAATGCAGATATACAGATTAGTACAAATGTAAGGGGAGCATTGCAAATTGTAAGCTATTAATGTTCTGTTTTAGGCAATCTTGGATGATCTGAAAATGTTGGAAATCGAGCCACATGAATTTACGTACACTTCAAACCACTTTGATCTCATGCTGGACTTGTGTGTGAAACTTTTGAAGGAAGGAAAAGCTTACGTCGACGACACTGAACCAGAAACAATGAAATTGGAAAGGGAGAAACGAATGCAATCTAAAAATTGGAATAACAGTACGATTTTATTCATAATTTGAATTTCTATAATATATTTGTTAGATTTAAATTCATCCATCTATATTTCTTGGATTTCAGCCGTGGATAAGAACTTGGAACTTTGGGAAGAAATGAAGAAGGGAAGTCAAATTGGTCAGACATGTTGCGTGCGTGCAAGGATCGACATGGACTCTCCGAATGGTTGTTTGAGGGATCCTACTATCTATCGATGCAAGAATGAAGCCCATCCGCGAACGGGAAATAAATACTTGTAAGTCTTAAAAAGTTCAAACCTTGAATGCTAATTTAATTATACTTTGATTGAATTGTGGATAATTTATTACAGGACCTATCCAACCTACGACTTTGCATGTCCCATCGTGGACAGCATTGAGGGTGTAACACATGCACTCAGGACCACCGAATACCATGATCGAGATGCACAGTACTTTTGGTTCATTGAGGCTCTGGGACTTAGGAAACCCTACATCTACTCTTACTCCCGTCTAAACTTGACCAACACGGTTCTGTCTAAGCGAAAGCTTACTTGGTTTGTTGATCAAAAGCTGGTTGATGGATGGTACGTCATAAAAAATTATTAATTGCATGAAAGTATTTAGGCTAAAGTTGCTAATTTCTTACCTATTCTGTAGGGATGATCCAAGGTTTCCAACAGTGCGTGGTGTCCTTCGGCGGGGGATGACAGTCGAAGGTCTGAAGCAATTCATAGTAGCCCAAGGATCCTCTCGGTCTGTGGTTATGATGGAGTGGGACAAGATTTGGGCTTTTAATCGCAAGGTCATTGATCCGATCGCCCCACGACACACTGCGCTGACGAAAACGGATCAAGTTCTTGTGAATATTGAGAATGTAACAGAGGAGTGTCAGCAAGCTCCTGCTCATCCAAAGAATGCAGATTTAGGATCTCGGCAAGTCTGGTTGTCACCTAAAGTTCGGGTCGAAAAATCCGACGCAGCTTTGTTCAAGGAGGGAGAAAATGTCACTTTTATCAACTGGGGAAACATTCAAATCACAAAAATTCAACGAGACAACGACGGAGTGGTGACAGGTGTCTCGGCAGTTCCGAATCTTGACAATAAGGATTACAAAAATACACTCAAGATCACCTGGTTGGGAGATGCGGAGAAGACTAGCTTTACCCCAATTACCAGCTATTACTTTAAGCATATTATCTCAAAAGCAGTTCTAGGGAAGGATGAAGATTTCAAACAATACATTGGTCAAGACACAAAGGTTGCTGGTCTTGCATTGTTGATACAAAAGGATTCATGTGATCCAATCCATTCTTATTGCTATATTTGTTTTTCCGATTAGGTCTCTGTGGACATGATCGGTGATGAGGACTTAAAAAAACTCAAGAAGGGTGACATTATCCAACTCCAAAGAAAAGGCTTCTTTATCTGCGATGTTCCATACAGCGCCAACGAGTGCGGTTTTAATTTGGTAAAATCAGTTTAATTGAAACAATTGTAGTTTTTTTTTAATTTAGCAATGGTAACGAGAAGTCCTTGGTTCTCTTTGCAATCCCGGATGGACATACGAAGGAAATGCCAACTGCCAAAGTCCCCGCAAAACAGGTGAGCTACATGCCTTTATTTCACCCTATATATATATGACTAGATTGTAATAATTGCCCCATAAAAGTTATGATCCTTATCTTGGGATTAATCGCGGGAATTAATTCATTCCTGTTTCTTCATTTTGTCGTTAAATTATCAATTCTGCCCATTTCTGTTGGAAGCCCGGCAGCATGGTTTGAGTTTGACAGATAATAAACTCATTCCCCAACACCACCGTACAGTTTTGTTTTTTGCTGAAGTCGTGAGTCGTATCGTGACTCGTAAGTTGCAATAATTTGCAACAAACTGCAAATTGTTGAAATTGTTGTCCTTTGTTGTACTTTTTTTTTTTTAACTTTTAAAGAAAGCGCAAAGACGTTTTTGGTAAGTTCGTAAACACAATTTCGTTAGGTTCATTCCATTAGTTTCATCCGTAGTTTGACATATACCGTAACAAGACCCACCCCGGTGCAGCTATCACATTTGCTATTGTGCCATATGGTTTCAGTTCCACTTTTAATTTAAATTTTGTAAAATCTTAATTATTTCATTTTGTTGACAGGTATCGAGTGACGGGGAGAAACCAAAAGTGGTTTCGAAAATGGGCGACGCAGAAGCAAATGCAATCCGAACAAAGGCAGATGAAGCTGGCCTCAAGGTCCGAACTTTGAAAGCTGAGAAGGCAAGTAAGGGAGATATTGACGCTGCTGTCAAAGTACTTTTGGACTTGAAGAAGCAGTACAAGGAACTCACGGGCGAGGAGTACCAAGCAGTTGCAGCGCCGGGTGCCGCCAATCAACCCGCTGCTCCCAGGAAGGACAAGGAAAATAAGAAACCTCAACAGGCAGCTCAGCCTAAAACGCAGGAACCTGCTAATCCAAATTTGAAGAAACAAACCCGGTTGGGATTAGAAGCAAAGAAAGATGAGAATTTGCCGGATTGGTATTCACAGGTGAGCGTGAGACTCTTATTCTGAGCAGTGAAATTCAAAATCATTATATTGACCAATTTCGTTTCTCGCCAGGTTATCACAAAAGGAGAAATGATTGAGTATTACGACGTTAGTGGTTGTTACATCCTTCGCCCTTGGTCTTACTCCATTTGGGAGGCCATTCGTGATTGGTTCGACAAGGAGATCAAGAAGCTTGGGGTTAAGAATGCCTACTTTCCAATTTTTGTGAGCCACAGCGCTCTGGAAAAGGAGAAGAATCATATCGCCGACTTTGCTCCAGAAGTTGCATGGGTTACGAAAAGTGGAGAAACGGACTTGGCTGAACCAGTAGCTATTCGCCCAACTTCTGAAACTGTCATGTATCCTGCATACGCCAAATGGGTTCAATCCTATCGGGACTTGCCACTCAAACTCAATCAATGGAACAACGTTGTCGTAAGTATTCTTTTTTGAATATCATGCAAATCTGGGATAAAGTTTTAACTTGGTGATTTATTACTTTTGTAGCGATGGGAGTTCAAGAATCCAACACCATTTTTGAGAACACGTGAGTTCTTGTGGCAAGAAGGACACACGGCTTTCGCAAATTATGAGGAGGCAGAGAAGGAAGTATACCAAATTCTGGGTAAGCAGTTATTTGTAGTTTGAAAGCAGTTAACTAACATGAATTGTTGCTAATTTACGTTATGGATTTTTAGATTTGTATGAAAAAGTGTACTCTGATTTACTGGCAATTCCTGTCATTCCTGGAAAGAAGACCGAAAAGGAAAAGTTTCCAGGAGGAGATTTCACCACTACGGTGGAAGCTTTCATCTCTGCTTCCGGTCGAGGTCTTCAAGTAAGCAGTGCTCACGAGGCGCGACGGCATGGCGTTATTTTAATTATTTACGCTAACATGCTTGGTTTTCTAAGGGCGCAACCTCACACCACCTTGGACAAAACTTTTCAAAGATGTTTGAAATTGCATTCGAGGATCCAGAAACGAAGCAGAAGAAGTTCGCCTACCAAAATTCCTGGGGACTCTCAACCCGAACTATCGGCGCCATGATCATGGTCCATTCCGACGACCACGGTTTGGTCCTACCACCCCGTGTCGCCATGGTCCAAGTTGTCATCATTCCCTGCGGGATAACCGTCAACACGACTGACGCTGAGAAGAATGTACTCATGGATGCTTGTAAAGCACATGAACAGGAACTTGTAGCTGCTGGAGTGAGAGCTGAAGCTGATTTCCGCGATAACTACTCTCCAGGCTGGAAGTTCAACGATTGGGAATTAAAGGTAAGATAATCCCCAGCAGGAATGTAATTTAGGACAAATCTCATCAGTTTTGCTCTTCTCCTGTCATCATGTTAGGGAGTTCCGATCCGAGTTGAGGTTGGCCCGAGGGACTTGAAAGATCAGCAGTATGTCGCCGTGCGACGGGACAATGGAGCTAAAGCGACTCTCAAGAGTGCCACCATCAAAGCTGACATTACGAAACTACTCGATGACATCCATGACTCGTTATTCCAAAAGTAAGCACTCCATTACAAATTACGTGGTTGTGTAAAGTTATGCACCACCTTATGTTTGTAATTTGTGTTTAGAGCAAAGGCTGACTTGGATAGCCACATCACAGTTACCGAAGATTGGAAAACATTTTGTGGCGATTTGGACAAGAAGAACATCATCATGGCTCCTTTCTGTGGAGCGATCCCATGTGAGGAATTAATTAAGAAGGAGAGCGCAAAAGAAGAGGCAAGTGACTCTGGTGCACCGGCAATGGGAGCGAAAAGTTTATGCATTCCCTTCAAGCAGCCAAAAGAATTGGAAGCGAGCACGAAATGTATTCATCCAAGCTGTGCTTTCAAACCAATCAAATACACTTTATTTGGGCGCAGCTACTAGGGGATCCAGTCACACGAATTAATGCTATATCCAGCATAAGTCTATTTAAATCACTATTATTGTATTGGAATATAAGCTTCTAGAATTCATTCTCTCTCTCTCTCGTTAATTGACTAATTGGCAGGAGAATTTAAGAAAAATATTAAATTAGGGTTAAGGTAGCCTGTTTGCTGATCTACTTTAGTATGTTAGGTTAGGTTAGTTGTTAGTACTTGTGTCTTGTGTGAACAGTCTTCCAATTTGCCGGGCAGTAAAGAAAAATACTTGTATTGGAATCTCATTTGCAAGGTCACATAATTCACGTTTCGAACTACAAGTTTTTATTCCTCAAGTTCTAATTCCTGATTACAACAAAATGTGATTTTCAAATTCAGCGTTCAGAATCGGGCCTTGCCTCGACTTAAGTTATGGAAAAGATGCCCCAGTTCTTTCAATGTTAAACATCCAAATTTGAGCTTTGCGACTCCCATCGCAATCCGCAGTTCCAACTTGCATTCCAGTACTGTAAACCAGGCATTCATTTAGAATGAAGTGTCGTTGATATCAGCGACATAAGTGTTCTGACTTTTTATTACCCTCGAGAAGCGAGGCAGCGGTTCGTACGGTCATTAATTATTTGCCACTTGTCATTTCCAGCGTCCAGGATTCTCCACCATTGTGTATTTTGGAAATGGCGAATCTGCAGCGCCCAAACTCATAAATACCAAAGGAATGGGTTCATATAACGGTGTAGTCAATTTCTGCTAACCTGTTGAAATAGGAATTTGCTTTCTGTTTTTTCCTCCAGGACAAGGCTAATTGCTGTATTTTGAGCTGCTGGACTAATTTCGTAAATTCCTTGATCTGAATTTAACAATCAACGAACGACGTTTTGTTTTAACCAAAAAATGATGCGTATAGTTTACAGGGCCGTACCGATTCCAACTCGACTTCCAATCCAAAATGATTGAAGCTTTGGATCTCTGACGTAACTCGTCGGGTCAAAGGTCACGATTTTCGTATTCTCCACAACCTCTCCTCCAACAGTGAGAATCTATTACAAATTGAAACCTGTTCAGTGACTTTTTAGTTCAAAAAGCTTGAGACCTTTTACCGTTCCGTCGCCATTCTGGATTTTGTAGAATCTTCGCAGCTCAATTTCTGCCGCCTTTGAGTATGAAACGCAGAAAAGGAATACAAAGAAGCAACAAATGTTTTCCATTTTAAATTTCACTCGCACTTTTTCTCGCAAATTGGTCGTGTTAGGGCTTAAATACCAAAATACTTATTGATGACCTACAAATTAATTCTGGAATTGGCAACTGGTCCAATCCAGCTGCAAGGATAATTATCTCCTTCCCCAATATTGCAAGCAACATTTAATGACATTAACATCAGATTGGAAATATGAGAAATTGTATTAAGACAACTGGGTTATGAATAATTATTCCAAAGACTTGTGAATGGTTCAGGTAGGTCATGGTTTCAAATAAAGTTGCGAAATCCTTTTGTTCATAAGCTTTTATTAGTTTTTATTTATAGCTCTGCTCGGTTCAGATTTATTTGCTGAAAATTAAGAACATCTTGTGTATATAATTTTTAGAATCCGGTGACGTTATGTTAAATTTGACTGACGAATGAAGGGATGCTTATACGAATCTTGTTACTCATTTACTGATGACGGCAAAATCACTGGGGCCCTCTTAGTCTTGCTGCGGGCGTAAACGTCCAAGTTTGATTGACTGCACTCCGGTCACAAATTTCGACCAAGGGTTGAGTGTTTTTTCTGTAAATTCAACAAATTAAAACCAAACTTAGATTAAGATTCGCTGTAAGTGAAAGTTCTTGACCGCTTACCCAGCGCTGGCCATGCATAATCCAGCTCGAGCATTTTGGATTGACCATTTATCGTTCCCCAAGTCTTGGATTATCCACCATTGATACCGTGCACCAACACTACGAGTCTAATTTACGCAAGAAAAATTAAATCAGGGAACAAAATGAATTAAAATTTACGAAAACCTTTTTTCATACCTGCTGAAATATTAAATTCGATTTCATTTCAAGCCCTACCAAAAGGGTGGAGAAAAAATTTTGTGCTTGTGGACTGATTTCATGTGATTCACCTGGGGAAAATCAAGATTATCTTTATAACGACATGAAAAGGGTTGTATTGGATAATGCCAGGACATTTGTATCAAATTTGTCAAACCTGTTCCGATCTTAAACGTTTGACGTGGGTCCGTTCCATGATTATCTTCCGTCACTATTTTGACACCTCCAGAATTATCTCCTCCTATGGTCAGAAACTGAAATCACAGCCCGTATTAGTTAAAAATTCGAAAAGCGTTAAAAATTTGGAGAAGGCTTTTACCGATCCATCAAAGCTTTGAATGTGGTGGAATCGCCCGGTTTCAATAACCTTAGCTTCAGAATTTAATGGAATCATCATGATGAAACATGCTCCCAATACCACAGCTAGGCGAGTCATGATTAGATGGGCCAGGGACAAAGACTTGCAGATATTAGATTGATACTATTATGGAGTTAATCGCATCGACAGCTCTTTTATATTTCCCATGCATTCAAATTACTTCATTAATATATTAATGAAAATGTTTGCGTGGACGCGTATGGGATTCATTGAGTATTTTTGTTTCATTTCCAGGAAACACATTTACTTCATGAACCAAATACATGTCCTGACCTGATGGATGTGAAAACAAACCTCACAACGTTATTCATTGAGTCAGTATTAAGTTCACTTCATTTTTTTTTGTCATTCGTGTCAGAGGACCTATTGAATCTACTATTGCTGTCAATTTGCATTTAGGGTCAAGTATTGAGAGCAATTGCGACAAGTTGCGTCTGTCATCCAATTAGGAAGTTTCCATTTCTTCAATTTACTGTTCCAGTGTTGTAAACAGGAATTCAATCAGCGACAAGACTATTCTATACCGCCAATAAATGATGCACTACTGCCGTAGTTTCACGATTACATTTAATTAGTTTGGATGAATCAAGAATATATTTGCAAAACAAAAATACTCGGTATTTTAACCTCTTTGTTTAGTCAGGAGTTTTCATCGTGGTTTACAAATTTTTGGAAACATGCAGGGAAAACGGAGCGGATGTGGCGAAATGTTAAAGTTGTTTAACGGAAAGTTTTGACCATTGGAAATGGAATATTACAGCTAAGGAAAAGTATCATCCATACAATAAATCGGGGTCACGGAAATACTTTTTCCTGTAGAACGGGACCAAAATTACAAACAACGGAGGAATGCCACACTTTTTGAAGATTTTGGCAAGGTTTCCAAAAAGATAAATTTAGCAAAAGTAACCCGACAGCCTAACATTTTGACACAAATCTACAATCAAATCTTTTCACTTAAGTTAAGTTCAGGGAATAACCAATGCTTGTAAGCGATAATGCAACTCACACAAGCAATTAAGACGAGGTCAAGTTCAATGTCAAGCAAAGATATTTACCACAAAGTGGACAGTTAGTTTGGATTACAGTTCAATGTGCCTAAGCGAAAGGTTTCCCATTCTAAAGCGGCTGGATGTTTTGGGACTGGGACGCATCTTACGATGGATTGCATTGTTCGAGGGTGTAAGCAGAGCAAATTCTTAAATTCATTTATTAAACTCCATAAACTTAAATTGAATTAATTTATTAACTGATTTAGGTACTGGCCATTCTTGCAGTCACAATAATAGTTACTCTACTTGGCCTCTGTTATGAAACGCTGAAAAGGCAGGGCACAGGTTTCGCTGCAGCAAGCAAGAGCATTCTTATTTTACCAAAAATGGAACTTTACTTAAACCGGAATCATTTGATAGGGGAGCAGATGACGAAAATTGCGGTGCTGTCAGTATTCATTTTACAAGCAGTCTTTGCACTGATTTTACATGAAGGTGCTCGAAAGGTAATTCGTAGAAAAATTCTTAATTGATAAGCAATAAGTTTCACTACTGTTTATATATTTCATGATTCAGAAAGTTCTTTGGATGATCAAAGTGTGGCTTTTCTTCTGCCTCCTTCGACTGCTGATTCCAATTACGATGGTTATTTCAAATCTGTTCCAATTCTGGAACAAGCAACTTCCGGAAATGGTCTGGACAATGGGATACCAAGCGACACTTTTAATTTTTCACTGCATAGAAGCCACATTCGTGATATCATTCCACACAAAGGCTGAAGCTGTTCTTAGGAGTAAATCTCTCATGACGATCGAGTATCACAGGAATACTGACTCATTGGATGAGATTATCGAAATGAAGGAAGGAAATAGTGATGCCTCTATTTCAGTTAATATTGAGCACGAATATGATTCTGGGATTTGATCATAAGTTACGAATAGGACTTACCATTGAACTGCTCTGTTTACTAAAAATATTGATCAAATACTCGTATTCTCATTGTATTTTATGTGCCAGTAAGATCTCTTCACTGGCGGAACCGCCATACTAATTAGAGCTTATTAGCTGCCGATCACAAAACCTAATTACTACGAATTTATTTTACTAATTACTAATTACTATGAATTCTTAAGAATTAGCCGGATTTTCCCCATTCACACTTTTCGTAATGTCGGGTAGTCAATCCTGTAGCCTATGGGCTTTAACTGGGAAAATTATCAAGGCAATTTCCAATCCCTGTTGTCGCCCCATGGCAGAAGCGACTGCCAGAGCAGATTTTCCAGGAAACGGCGAAGAATTTCTGACAATTAGGGAAGGAGATTTCATAAAAGTGAGGTTAATATCTAATAATTTCAATAAAAAAAAATGAGTGGGAAGTATAACTTATTAATTGTAGTTAACTTCATTTGACGTTCTAATTGGAGACTCACGATGGTTCCGAGCATATTTGAATGGGAAACATGGCTACGTCCAGGATTACATGATAGATATCCGCCCTTATAATTGGTAAATGAATAAACTAATTAACTTCCATGGACAGCTTGGATTCTTTAATCCAAGTTTGGTGTTTAGGTGGTGGGGCGGAGGTATTACGCAAAAGGAAGCTGAGGAAGTACTTATTAGAACACCATCAAAAACATTTCTAATTAGGGAAACACCAGCGGACTCTTTCCAATTCTACTTGTCATACAAGTAAAATTTTAACAGTTTAATTCTCTTCAAATTAATTAACTTCCACGGTTTTAATTTTCAATTTTGATATATTGACACCGAATATCTTTAGATGGAAAAGCAGCGGCCGAGTTTACCATTTCAAAATATTCTCTACACGAGAAGAAATCAACTTTTACTTCTTCAGGGACTTCAGAGGGGCCAAAATATTTCGTTCGTTGAATGAATTGGCAAGTTATGTAGAAAGTGAGCCAATTTCCAACTCCAATTACTTTAACCTTTTACAAATTGGATCTTAATTTATTTTGTAGGAAATGCCTGGTACTCTGCTCCATTTTGGATTCCGCATGAAGATGAGGAAGAGATTCTTCAACGTCAGTTACAGAAATGTACAAATTGGTCCCCAATTGTTTAATTTAATTGTGTAATTGATGGAAATTGGGTTTGTTTGCATCGGATAAATTAAATGGCGTTGTTTCAAAGTGGTCCAATTACCATTTCTGACATCTATCCCCTCAATTTTTCTCCATCTCAACTCATTTTACGAGGGAAATACAAAAGGGCGGATCGCGGATGCACACAAATCAAATTTTTGTTCTTCCCATCTTTATATTCTCTATCCCTCCCTCCCTTCTCGGTGGTAGGTTGTCGTTAATTAAAAATAAATCAGTAGGGATGCCCAGAATAGTACTTTTTTTGCTATTAGGCGAATAGCGAATAGTCATGCGCGAAGTATTCGCCTAGGAATGGTAGGAAATATCGTGCCTATATCGTTTTCACAAAAAACTACACATCATCTCGCTCTCCACTCAAGTCCAAAGACTTCTACCCCTGTGGAATTCTTTGCTCAAGTCAGTTTAGAAATACTTATCCTGAATCCTCAACAATCAATCAAAGCAAAAAGAGCAAAGCTCACTTTCAAATTTCTTTCTGCACCTCACTGGCCAGTTCGATGTTTGTTTAGTGAGCGACTGTTCTCAACGGAGGGTAGAATCTATGAGGATTAGTCGGAATAGATTGTTGCCCAAGAATGGGGAAATGCTGACATTCCTCAACAAAAATCTACCATTGCTGGATTTTCAGTATTAAAGCCCACGAAAATGAACTCCGGATTGGCTGAGTTTACATGAATATCATACTCATAAAAAGACACGGTGTCCAAACCCCTTTCGACTACTTCTCGATCTCTTTCGTGTTGTCCAAGGTAAAAAACTCTTTGGTCACCCCTCTTTCTTTTATTTTCCGAAGTTCGGCACATTGAATTTTTTCATGTTTTCAAAAGCGATTCAGCATGTTTTACGTTGAAAATGAATAGGCCAGGGATTTGTTTGCCTAAGGCAAAAAACCGCTAGTTCAATGTTAAATAAATTATATACTATCCAGTAAGCTTATTTGAGACTCGATTTTTCAATAAAATATTCGCCCTTAACTCCCAAAATGCTGGCAATTATTCGCCGAATATTCGGCACAACTTGCTACTTGGCGAATATTCGGCGGAACTCGGAAAATAGCGTATTTCGGGGCGAATAATCGCCAGGGCGAATATTCGGGGCATCCCAAAATTAAATGTTCAGTTCATACAGCCATATTCGTAAAATATATTTTCCCTTCTTCTACAAATCAGTCAGTAAGTCCTGCGTACACGGGTGACACGCTAGGCGGACAGGGGTCAGCCCAGGACACCCAGAATAACTATGTCAAGGTCAGCTGTTAGAAAGTTAAAATACGCGAGAAAGAACAGGTAAACAGTTTTCAATCCTTGATCATGTCCATGTCGAATGCCAATGTGCATAACTGCCTTTGTACTGATGATGCTTTTCTTGTGTAATGTATAAACAATTCAACATCAATACTAAGTGCACCATGATTGATTAATAAATAGGTTGACTGTGGACAACTGTGTTTGCGGTTCCATCCTCCTTTATCATCGACTACCAAAGTTTTTTGATTGATTTTATGAGAGAATCAAGTGTCGTTGGACTTGTTTGTTATAAATGAGGTGAAGGGAGACCAGTGAATCGAGATCAACGTGCAGCTGTCATTGAAATTCATTGAATTCAAGTTTGAACCACATGACATAGCAGTCTCCAACCCGACTTCCCCATAAACAGTCGCACTATAAGACGCCTTGATTCCAAAATT
Source organism: Anurida granaria (assembly GCA_034694825.1). Taxonomy (NCBI): domain Eukaryota; kingdom Metazoa; phylum Arthropoda; class Collembola; order Poduromorpha; family Neanuridae; genus Anurida; species Anurida granaria. Next base: position 24,119 of record JAQIWD010000271.1, read on the forward strand.
TTGTTAAAGCAAAATAATGGACTTCCTCAAATTTTTTGTCTCCGTCGTTATCTGGTTTGTATTCAGTTTCACAGTGGTTCCTTTCTTTGTATTTGTGCTAGCATGTCGTTTTATGGTGGGAAAAATAGTGCCTTATGCTTATAAAGGCATTCATCGACTTTTGAACCCAAGCAGTGCTATATTTGTGCGTGGACTGGGAAATAGAATGTTAATAACAATTTGTTTTGGATTCGAGGGGGAAATTAGTCTCGAAGAGGCACGCTCCAAATTTGAATCCAGCGTCATCTACAAAAAGGATCCAAGCGGAAACCTTCAGTGGCCAGAATTACAACAATTTGTTATAAATAAATTCGGCTACGCCTTCTGGCAGTGGGACCCGGCCTTCAATATCAAAAATCATTTCCGAATTGTTCCAAGCAAGGACGGAGTGAACAGGTTCTTCAGTCCACAAGATGTTTTGAATTTACTGCAGTGTTCTTTTATGGAGACGCCATTTCCTCTTTGTCGTTCGCCTTGGGAAATAGTAATTGTGCCCAATTTCAAAGATGATCCTAAGCTTGGCGAGAATGAGGGGTATGTTGGGACGCTTATTGTTTTCTGCTTTGACCATTGCATCGGTAATTGTACAAATTCTTAACCAAACCGAGAAAAAAGTGCTCAAATTGATTAATTTACTAAATTTTCAGCCGGTGGACCTGCAATTAGTAACGTTTTCCAGGAATATTTAGACGCAAGCGCAAAACCATCTCCTTTAATTCGGAAGAACGTTAATTCTGGAGCCAGGGCGGAGTCCCCTCGCTTGATGGATAAATTTTCAAACATATTTCTTTGGACCATACAATATTTGCCGACAGGCCTGGAAACATAAAGCGCATGTCTGGAAACCTTCCTGCCCAAAAAGCGTTGGGAACTTCAACGTGGCGATGTCACCAACAATACCAGGAAATCTAATCAAAAACATCCGTCATGCTCACCAAGTTTCCTTTACTGCCGTCATTTTAACGGCACTTGGGAAGGGTTTGAAAAAATTCTTGACCGAGGCAGGATACGTGCCCCCAGAAATATTGACCTATGACTCCCCGTATATTCTCTCCAGTCAACCCATAATCATCAAACTAAGGAATCAAAGGTAATTTACTAGTAATTAACTAATTACTAGTAATAATTTCCATTAATAATGTTTGCTCAGTTCCTTCGTTCAAGCGGGCCTCTTCCTGGAAGGTGGAGTTGGCGCACTAACGAGTAACGAAGCCTCCATTAAGGAAGACGAAGGTTTGGAAAACCCCCGAGTCCGGTTGGCGATTGCGTGTTTTTTTGGAAGTCTCTGGAACTCTTGTCGAAATAAAATATTGAAATCAACTGAAGAAGGGAAAATATATTTTACGAATATGGCTGTATGCACTGAACATTTAATTTTATGGAAATTCATTGTTTATATAATCTCAAACGTCAAACCCCGAATCTAGTTTTTTCAAGAACCTGTTTACTTCGAGGGTCG